>JBBPDI010000005.1:9864793-9884184 GCA_037974545.1 Cucumis variabilis
ATCAACTTGTTTTGACATTTTAAAATATCAGCAACGTTTATCAACATGTGACAGAAAAAAAAAAGGTGATATTCTAACTTGAGAATTTTGATTATCGGTGAAGGTAATGAATTTTGCAGAAGCTATGGATTCTTTAAATATCTTGCCAAGGTAAAATTTGTTACATTTTTTACAAAATATTAGAAGTCCAATTTGTTCAAGATTAAAAGATTGAAGAAAGTGATGGATTGTTCACTCAAGAAGTGTATGTCCTAAAACTCGCCTATTAAATTATTCTATTATTCAATAGGAATAGTTGCAAGTTTAACCATTAAATTCAAAATAATTAAGCATATAGAAATATTTTTAAAAATTTACAAATATAGCAAAATTTGTTCAATTCTATCAATAATAGAAGTCTATTACTGATAGAGCATGTTGGAAATATTGTTCTATCACTAATAGACCATACGAGTCTATCAGCGATACAAGTCTATTAGTGATAGTTTTGCTATATTTGTAATTTTTTTAAATGTTATATCATTAATTATTATTCCTAAAATGACCATCAATTACAATTACTCCCTATTCAATAAAGATGTTATTGAGGCATTATTCGATAAATTGTTATTAACTAAGTTATTTGCTTGTTATAAACTTTGAAACAATTAAACAAAAATTTCTTAGCTATAGTATAAATACTTGAACTTTGTGTTGTAACATAAAAGGGATAAAGTACAAGTTCAAGTTGACAGTTTAAATGGTCTATAATATAGAAGTATGGTTAGATATCTTATTTTGTGGACACTATCGATGTGACCCACTTTGTATTTAGTACTGCTACAACTTAAATATTCAACTGTATCTAAATTACAAAAGGAAGACATTAATCAATTGTCATATTGCATCCATTACTCTCTCAAACTTTAACCTATGGTTTATAGTGTATATTATTCCTTAATATTTGGGATTCTTTCCCTATGTTGCTTGCTGCACTTTTATACACATCTTACCATAATTGTAAACTATCGGAATACAATCCTTAAACGTCTGGATGTCTGAGCGGGTACTCGTTCATCCATTATCTTATCACCATAGCAAATGAAGGTTCAAGCAATAATCCTCTTCCTGCAACACCAGTTTCAACAATTCCAACAACTAATCTTGGAAATCAGTTGAGCATAGTACTCATAATCAAGCTAGATGAAAAAAATTGTCTACTCTGGAAGGCCATGATCCTTGCAGTGCTTCATGGACAAAATTCAAACAAGTTTGTTTTAGGAACGTTGCTAAGGTTGGTTGGCTTATTTTATTAAAGGTAAATTGGGAGCTTAATTTTCTATAGGGTTAATATCTATTAATAAATATATGAATAATAGTTATTAATAAAGATATGTAGTTGACTTTGGAAATTTAGTTGATATGTTGGTTAATTTTTATTAATAAATATATGACTAATATTTATTAATAAAAATATTTGGTTTAGTTAATAAAGATATTATGTTGGTTACGGTTGTTACTGTATTGGTTAATATATATTAATAATGAGGCATTTTAAAAAATAGTAAAATAAATTAAAATGTTTACAAGTTATAGAAAAATTTTGGATTTGATCACTAATAGTTAATAGTTTTCTATTAGCATATCATATCGAATTTGTTATAGGTTGTAAATATTTTGTAAAATCTACTATTTTTAAAAATTTCCCATTAATAAATATATGTTTAATGTTTATTAATAAATTGGTGGAGTTGGCTTTTGTTTTGTGACGGGGTGCGACCTAAAATATATAAGCTTGTGGTTGTGTGCTATGGTTGTGGTTTGAAGACAAAAGTGTGGGCAAACATGCATCAAAATTATGTGTTGAAAAAGTCTTTTACTAAGTACGTAGTTTGTGTGGTGTGTGATGTTGAACACTTTGTTTATGGCATTATGAGTCACTTGGTTGAGAGGATCCGTGCAAGTTAGAGGATGCAACATTGAAGATTATTCTAAGGAGTCTCTCACAGGGGGAGCCTGCACATTGAGACGTAAGGGTGAAGCATGAAACATATAATCTAAGGGAGTCTAGATAGAATTCTTTGTTCACACATCAAGTGGTTTAAGGAAGCCTAAACATTTATCTTGTAAAAGTCATATGATTTAAGACGGTTGACTCTTGATAAGTTATGTACTTGTGATCCTCTTCAATCTTTATAAAATAATTTTTTCAATCGGGTTAAAGACTCCCTAGATATACATGTCGTGTCATCGAACTAGGTTACCAAAGTTTGATGTATATGTTTTCAAAGTTATTCTTTCTTATTAACACACGATACAACAAATAGTACAACAATAACTAAGTGTGTTTTTTCTCATCAACCAACTCTCACAATCCCATGTTGAAAAAGACACAAATTACAAACTTAGCATATGAAAGTTGGATAGCAATCGATCAATCTACACTCGCATGGCTTTATGGATCAATGAGTTCCTCAACAACTTGTGATGTTCTGAATCTACAAACATTTAAAGATGTGTGGAAGGCCCTTGAAAACCTTTATGGTGCTGTAAATAAGGCTCGTATAAACCAGCTGAAAAGTAGTTTGCAAACAAAGAAAAACCAACAAAGAATGAATGATTATCTATCTACGATGAAACCTACCGTTTGTTTAACTCTTGCAGAACTAGTCAGTGAAAGATCTTTGATTTCAAGTATACTTACTGAACTTAATGCTAAGTACAGTCCAGTAAAATGTACAATCAATGCCAAAGGAGATATCTCTTGGCATGAACTCCATGTTGCTCTCAATGTCTTTGAGAATACATTGATGCTTCTTGACATAATCAACAACAATGCAGATTTCTCTCATCCTTCAACAAACTATGCATACAACAAATATCCAACTCAAAATTGGAGGCCACAAAATCAAAACTAAGGATAAGGCATAAATCAAAGAGGTGGAGGAAGAACCTGAGGAGGAATAATGGTTCAAGACTTGCATGCTAGGTATACGATAAACTTGGTCATTCTGCTGCCCATTGTTATCACAGGTACAATGGAAAATACATGGGAAATGTTTCACAAAGTGGAGGAAATGCATACATTGTTACATCAGAAGTCATTAATGATCCAAGTTGGTTAATGGATAGCGGAGCAACAAACCATACCACCAATAATACCGATCTTGGACAAAAGGTTGAGTATGGTGAAATTGAGACTCTCACAGTAGGTAATGGATCAAAATTAAATATTGCTCAGCTCATATTGGATCTACTATTATCAAGTCACAAAAGAATGGAAATGTGGATGTGTTCTTAATTAACAAATTACATGTGCCAAAAATAAAACGAAATTTGATGAGTATCTCACAGTTAATTGCTGACAATAGAGCTATTGACGAATTCGACTGACTGTTGTTATGTTAAGGACAAGGTATCAAGTAGATTGAAAGGAAGATTTAAGCAAGGCTTCTACCAGTTGAATCTTCCAAGGCCTAGCCAAAAGAACCTGCCTATCTTCAATAAAAGAGGCAATCAAGTTGTCTAAACTGCAAAGCAGTGTCAAGTTTCAAGTTTTTCAGAGTCTGACGTTACCAAAAAGCTCATCATGTCACCCAGTCAACGTCATGTTTCAATTCCTAGAGTCAATGTAGTTCATAAATGTGAATCTTTAAGCACATTGTGGTACCGAAGATTAAGTCATCTATCCAAAAGAGTCTTGAGTATTGTTTTAAATTCTTGTAATGTAAAAATCTCTCCTTCAATAAATGAAAGTTTAGAATTTTGGTTCCTGTCAATATGGCATTTCTCACTCTCTACCTTTTGGTAAATCAACTTCTAAGACTAAAGCTCCTCTTAAACGTAACTCATACATTATGACCCATGGGGATCTTCTCCCACTTCGTCAACTTCTGGATATAGGTATTATGCAAGCTTCATCGATAGCTATACACTTCTAACCTCCATATTTCCCTTCAAACCAAATTAGAAACATTGTCCGCTTTTATCCAATACCGAACCCCTATGGAAACAATTTGAGAAGAAAAATAAAAATTGTCCAAGTCGATAGGGGTAGAGAGTTTAAAGTGTTTAATACCCATTTAAAAGAAAAAGGGATATAATTTAGACAACCATGTCGTCATACAAGTTAACAAAATAGTATAGTAGAAAGGAAGCATAGGCACTTAGTAGAGATGGGTCTAGCTAACCCCATTAGCTCAACAACTTATTATCTTGGAAAAAGCCTGCCACCAACCACTTGATTACAATTTTCGTAATTAGGTATATGGATGTGCTTGTTTTCCATGTTTGAGACTTTACAGGAGTAATAAATTTCAATATCACTCAACCGAGTGTGTGTTTTTGGTCTATATTGATGTCCATAAAAGTTGCAGTTTAAGTTCAAGTGGGAGAGTTTACGTTGCTAGAAGTGTCGTATTCAATGAAGAAAATTTCTAATTCAAGTTCCTAACAACATCTCCTTCCAGTCATGTCTCAAATGAAACCATCATCAATTGGATCAATCCTAGTAAACTCCAAGCTCAACACCCTTCTCCAACACCTTCCTCTTCTCCAAACCCATCAAACTCCACCTACAACAATGTTTTCCCACACTTGAAAAATTCATCTTGTACAAGTACAATCTTTCACGACCAACTAACATTGTTCTCTCCTCAACTTGATGGCAATAACCTTGTTGAAAATCATAATATAAGAAACAGTTTTCAATGCAGTAGTCTCAAACGATATTGTTGGTGATCACGTAGAAGTAGAAATCTTTGAACAAATTTCTACTTAAACTCAAGGCCAAATCAGCTTGTGGCTTCTTCCCATCCAATGCAGACTCTTCCAAAAGTGGCATATTTAAGCCAAAAAGATGGAATTTCTTATCTCAAACCAAGATTACATCAACTTCCAAAGAAGGTACCAAGTAATAATCAAGTGGTTCATTAGTGAACTTAATAGGTTGTTTGCGCTAATGGACATTGGCGATTTGAACTTTTTCCTAGACATTGAAGCACATTGAGATAAAACTAGCATATACCTCAGTCAAGGAAAGTGCATCTCTAATTTGTTCAACAAGTTAAAGTTGCAGCATATAAAAACCATGTTCAACTCTTGCAACATCTGGAAAAGCTCTCTCTGCTAATAAAGGAGATTATTTGGAAAATCCAAAAGCTTAATTGGAGCACTAAAATATCTCACCAATACAAAACCTAAAATTTCCGTTCATGGTTAACCGACTCAGTGAATATTGGCAATATCCAACCATCATCCATTGGCAGGAACCAAAATAGGGTGTTATGATACTTGAAAGGTACCATGCATCATGCCTAATTCAACCATCAAACAAATTAAGCTTGATAGGCTATTGTGATGTCGATTGGGCTTGCTATCTCATAAAATCTGGTGCTGTGTATATTGTGTGCTCTTAGGTGTGTTAGGTTTTATGTCATGATAAAGTGTTGTTTTTGTAATTTTAATAAGGAGAATTATTAAAAATAGCAAATTTAGCAAAATATTAACAACATTTAGTAAAATTTTTAGATTCTATCAATAATAGACATTGATAGCCATCGATATGTTTCTATTAGTGGCATTGATAGTCAGTGATAGAAATCTATCAGTTTCTATCATTAATAGAATCCAAAATTTTGTTATAACTTATAAATATTTTAATTTATTTTGCTATTTTTAAAAATGTACATACCTTAAGTGTTATTGATTATTAGTTTTGTCTTAATAACATAAATCCAATAAACTAACATCTTAAGTTGTTTGATGAGTCTTGAACTATATTTAAAGATATACAAGGATCAATATTTGAGATACACCTTAAAAGGTCTATAGTATAGGGATAAAGTTGGATACTTTATTCTGGTAACATTATGGATACGACTCATATCGTATTTGATACAAGTGCAATGGATCCAATGCGTTCATGTAGGTGACATGCGATTGAGGGTATCCTATGCAATGAGTTTGCATAAGACTGGGCCACGAAATAGTATACCATTAGATGTAACTTCGTTAACTAGTTAGGTTTCTATTCCATTAGGATGTCTTAGGTAACTTCCTTAATCCTGAGTGTATTATGAACTTTTGTTCGCGAGAGATTGTCTTTTGATTTGTACTAGTGAGAGTAGTCAATTGACAAATATTGATTAATATGGTTAATGAGTTTTGCCAATTAATCTCATATTGTTGTAGTTTTTGACTTGTAGGTCCCTAATGTCCTTTACATGAAAAATATATTGATTATAACTTGAAATGAGTATGAAATGTCATCTCCTTTTTCTAAAAAAAAAAAACTTAAAACATTATTTTTCCACTTTTTCTCACAAACTTTCTCTAACTTCTCTCTAACTACCGTGCTTGATAAACTCAGTCATGATATTATCATGCCTTAACTTGTTCAAGATAGCATAGTAAAATCGATATTATTGTCCCTAAACTTGGTTAGAATAATAGAGTAAGATTGATACTATCCTACTTGAACTTGGTGGTAGCTAGCTAAGTGGTTAGCAAAAGCTCCATACCCTAAACCATACCATTGATGCTCTATGCACATTGATCATAGATAACTCGATGTATAGAATGAACATGGTTTTTCTTGCCAAAACCTTATTCATCAAGCTTATGATTTGCAAATATCATTCTCGCACAGTAAACAATTTTATTTTAGAAATCTCAAAGCATACTCATAAATCCTTTCTAACTAGCTCAAACATGTTCAAAATAATCTAATTGAGAACATGTTTGTAAATAGCTTGAAGTCCTGCTTGATAAATCAAGCTTGGAAATATTCCTAGAAACCATTTAAATGCATATGTTACTCACAGATGGTAGCTAAATACTGGTTTGTAAACTTGTCCAATTTCTTCTTGTCCTAAAATAATCATATTTATCCTTTAATAAACCCTTTTAATTAAAAAAACATCAAAAGTGCAAGCAAAAATTGCCAAAATACTAAAAGATACCTAAAAATACCATGTGGGCTGGTCTAGTGTGCAAGCTTGGCAGCGCACACAGAGGCCCTGGGCCGCATGCTAACCTTGTGCATGCATGGTCGTGCGTTGGGGTGTCGCACGTGCATGGCATGCCACATGCGTTGATTGTTGTGTGCATGGCATGCCTCTCGGCACCTCAACCTCAAATCTATCCTCCTTACCTTCCTTTGCGAGCAACACCAAGTTTTCGTCCAAAATTCTACTTCCTACTTTGGAGGTTAATAACTAAAAATCTAAAACTCTAATAAGAAAACTTCCTTCTACAGATTTGCTCAAAATTATCTTAAATATCTTGCCTTCAAATTTCAGCTTTGAATTTCAAATAATGCATTTTGTAGACCTCAAGAACTCAACACTACTCAAATTTACCCGAGAAATAACCTTTGGTACTTTTGTTTAGAAGTTGAACTCCTTCCTCAACTCTTTTTAGTTTAGTAGCCCTACACTAAAAACTAGACTCATTTTAAGAGATTTTAACATTGGAATGATTCAAATGGCACGTGGTTTAGAAGAACTTCTTGTAACACCTCAAAAATTAAGGTATTTTTAATTTAATTACCTTGTTATTAATTATGTTGGATTTAGTTGGGTGTTATATTGTTTGTGAGAATTGTTTGTTTTGTGGAAATAGTGATTAATTAAATGTTTAGCGGAAGAATATTTAATTAATTATATTATTACAAATTGTGGGAAGATTTAAGGTTATTGGTTAATTATATATGTATATATATAATTAATTAAGTTATGGAAGAGTAAAAATAATATATTATTGATTTTTTTAAGAAATGATATTTTTTAGAGAGAGAAATAATTATATCGTGAAAAATATAATTATTTTGAAAGATATTGTATTTTTTGGAAAAGTAAGGAAGATGATTTGATGGGTTAGAGTTAATGAGAAGAGAGAAAGATATTGCATTTTTTGGAAAAGTAAGGAAGATGATTTGATGGGTTAGAGTGAATGAGAAGAGAGAAAACTTTGGATTGTTATTTTTGAAAAGGTAAAAAAAAAAGGAAATTAATTAAAAGATATAAAATAATATTTATTATTATATATTTAAAACTTACTTCGTGCAATAACTATTCACCTTCTTCCCCAAGAAAAAAAACCCTAGTCACCGCCCTAGTTGCTTCTTCTCTGTTCGACTGCTTCGACGACCGTCAATGCACCACTGCATCTCTCTCTGTCAACGTGAAGCTGAAGTTTCGATCTCTATCACGTTGCCCTCTCTTTGTTCGTCACAGCAAAGACGAAGCATCTCCTCCTTTGTTCGCTAGTCATGCCTCATCTTGGATTCGATCGTCTCCGTTAGTGGTCGCCGCAACCAGTCTCCTCAGTCACTCATAGGTGGCCGAGCCGTTGGAGTCCGTACAAGTTTCCCTCCTTTGAGCCACCCTTCTTCGCTCGAGCCACCATTTGAGCCGTCCTCCATCCGAGCCACTACCCGAGCTGCCTGCATCTTTGAAGTTGCACGCCAGATCTCCTTATGCACCCAAGTTGAATTCAAGTCGTAGTCTCCTTTTAGTCAAGTTGTGAGTCTTCTCCTCTCTTCCTTAAGCCATTCAAGTTTTTGGTTGGTCTAGTGAATATTTGATTGGGTTTTGGTTTACCCATCAAATATCAACTTCCTTGGTTTTGAAAATAATTAAATTTTGGTTAAAATTGAATTATTTTCTTAAAGTTGGATTATTTTTTGAAGGTTCGATTAGTTAAATTTTTTAATTGGAAGATTGGAACTGTGGAATCTTTCCATTAAGGTTGTTGTGGATTCAACCTTAGCCTTGGGTAAGTTTGAATGCTTAAATAAATATTTGGATGATGGGTTGACAAAATTATTAATTTTAATTTTGTTTTTGTTTAGGATTTAGTTAATTGTAAATTGATTATCAAAAAAGGACTATCTTTTTTAGCTAATCTCCAGTAACATAACAGTAGATCCTTGACATTATGTTTTTCTTATTATGCATTGACATGACATTATGTTTTTCCTTATTATGCATTGACATAGATATGATGCGTGATGTGACTGTTAGAGATGATTGATATTGATAGCTATATCGACAACCATCATGTATGACTGAGATATGCGATGATCATGATATGTTATGAACGAGATATATTATGGTTGAGATATGATATTTATGTTATGGTACATGTATCGGCAATAGTCGTACCATATGGGTGTCTTTCGGGATCACCACCTATTTAGCCTGTGATTTGACAGATTCACTTACGGACTCTCTTTTAGGATGTTTCCTTCGAGTTTACCGAGAGCTCAGATGTGTCTTTACGGGATCACTATATAGTGTACGTTCGAGAGCACAATAATTATGTAGTACTTTCTTGTAGGACTCTAATGAAAAGTTAACAGACACGTAGCAGGACTAATATTGAGTCCGTGACGGAGTATATGTTTATACTCGGTCTTTTTATGTTTAATTTTTCAGGCAAAAGTAAAGATAGAGGTAATCTGAAAAATGACAAAAAGTTATCCTAGTTTGCCATAGGGGAAAGTTTATAATTTGTTCTACATTTATGTTTTTAGTATTTGATTTACAGTATTTTATTTCAGAACTCATGAGTATTCTTATGATATTTCTTTTATTTTAAATAGGGCCCGAACTAATATTTTATTTATTATTTTCTTTACATACTTTACTTATATTTTATAAATGAATATTTGAAGCGTTTTTTTTAAAATTTAGTATTTTCTTTTATTTTAAATGAAAAGGTTTTATTTGTTTAAGTATTAATGACATCAATTTAGTATAAAAAGTTGGTTCGTTACTCTTCTCCTCCAAAGTTTCCGTTATATAGAGATCCTTGCATGGCTAACCTCTTGATATCTCCCAATTGCCACTTTACACCTTCTACTTGCATGATTGATCTCTTAGCACCTTCTACTTTCTATCTTACACCTTCTACTGACCTCTTTATACCTCCTCCTTGCATGGCTAAACTCTCAACACCTTTACTTGGCACTTTCACCTCCTACTTGCATGCTTCATAGGTTTACAGGTTATTTTGACTTTGGGCACCCATTCTTGGCTCAAAATGTCTAGCTTGGCCTATCTAACACTTTTTGCTTGAATGCATAACCTTGTCTTTAGTGGTTATTTTAACACTCCTTGCTGCCTATGACAACCTCTTCTCGCCTAACACAAGCTTGGCCACCTAGCTCAAGCTAAAACACACAAACACCATACTTTTGCCAAAATTTCCTCTTCAAGACTATGATGACACAACAACCATCATACCTAAAATAATGACCCACCAATTATGTCACTTGGGTAACGACACTTGGTATATTTTTTCTTATTTCCTTTTCACCAAGACTACAATGATCTTCCAACAATGGAACTCTAACCATAGCCTTTAGATTATCTAAAATTCTTATTATTCCTTCCTTCTTCAAGTTTTCCTTAACGTAAACTTTACCAATACTTACCTTCTTTTCCTAATTTTCTCATCTTAGGAAATTTAGGTTCGGGGTTCCATAGCCATTCAAGTCTCTATTGTTGCAGTTATTGAAGTTTGAATAAGAAGCCAGAAGCCAAAACCCAAATGTCTAAAATGCACCATTGTTGCTTTCTAAGTCGTTTGATCATGTTGTCGCCCTTTGATGGAAGCAATTTTCATTATTGTTGTTGGGTAGTCACGCACGAGAGTGTGTGTTCACAATCTATCCAATGAAATGGTGGACGCTTCTGGCCATTAATCAAAATCAACCCATCCCATCAATTGTCGTCCAAATATGCATGCAAAGAAGAAAATGATGGAGAGAGGAAGCAAAAGAAAGCCAAGGAGAAAATGGTGGAGAACTAGGGAAAGAAGGAGCAACCTAAGGAGAAAATGGTTGAGAGGGGAAGAAGGAGAACACATCACGATGTAGAAATTAAGTTTTTTGTAGTGAGGGAAATTTTGATATTTCACAAATTATTTATCCCAAAACTCTACTTTTTAAAAAAATGATACTAAAACTCTTAACATCCCTTGAAATTGTTTTATTTTTGGCAATTTACCTTTATTCAACAACTAAAAATTCTAAGGATTGACAAGAGAGCTTGAAAGAAGAGAAGTTAGATAAAAGTTCGAGAAAAAATGAGAGAAAAGGTGGGGGAAGAAACCACTTTTACGTATATCGAGAGAAAAAGGAAGATGTAAGAATATTTTTTATATAAATATATTTTGGACTTTTTATACCGTAATTTTTCCTAATCCCAAAAGTTGTTACACCCTCTAAAAAAAAGCCTATTTTAGTAATTTTTCCATTAAATTAAGGTTGTAATTATACGAAATGATTCTTTATTTTCACTTTAAACCCTTTATTTTTTTTTTGTTTGCCACTCAACTTTGATATTTGTTAAAGGAATTCTTTATTTTCACTTTAAACCCTTTATTTTTTTTTGTTTGCCACTCAACTTTGATATTTGTTAAGGGAGGAGTTTTTTTATTGTGATTTTGTTATAAATCGTAAATATTGTATCCACTTTACCATTTTTGATAATTTCTTCTTTTTTATTTTTTTATTTTTTAGATTGGGGCATTTTTAAAAATAGCAAAATAAATTAAAATATTTATAAATTATAGCAAAATTTTGGATTCTATCCATGATAGTTTTTTATCACTATAACATATCAATAACTATCAGTAGTAAAATTTGCTATAAATTGTAAATATTTTGTAAAATTTGCTATTTTTGAAAATGCTCCTTTTAAATTTTTCCTTTTTCCCCCTTTTTATTTGTGAAAATGTAAAAACATATGGGACATCATTTTCAATGTAATTCCAATTAACATCTTAATTGAAGTATAAAACAAAAGATTTTAATGATACATTTTAAATAACAACGGTTATAATTCTCTTTAGGGTTAATAATATAATGTAGGACTTATTGCATATTTGACAAAATAAGTTTAAAAAATTAGATTCATAATATAAACTTATTTGTTTTTTGCAAAAATGACAAAGAAACAAGTTTAATTCATGTGATATACCTCATATACATTTGATATACAATTGATGCATGGTGTATAAAAAAAACATAAAATTTGAGATGTTTTATACACAAACTAGTTTTATTAAATGACATACACCACTAATACATATTTGATACAGTCGATTAGGGTTATAAGAATATGAGTTGAATCCAAATAACCCGAACTACCCAACCCATATTATAAGGGTTGGGTTGGGTTAGGTTAAAATATGGGTTGAGTTAGGTTAAAACATTTTGATTTTTTCGGGTTAGGTTAGGTTTTGGGTTGGAAGGTCGAAAAAATCGGTTCAACTCAACCCAACTTGAATTAATATAATATAATATAATATATATATATATATATACACACTATTTAATAAAAAATTAGGTATATAAACTTTAAATTTATTGTATGAAATTTTGAATTATGTATGTTTGAAATTTCAATGTAACAATTTTGAACTTTTATAACCATTAGAAACTAGAAATGAAAAAAAATCTATACAATCCGACAATTCAATCCAACCTAACTCATATTTATAACGGTTTCGTATTTGTACTTTCAATTTTGTAATAATTTAGTCTAGGAATCTTAACAATTTAGTCTATGTATCTAAAAATTTGTTAAATTTTAATGAGACATTTCTAAAAGTAACAAAATATTGAACTATTTACAAAGTACACTAAACTCTATCAAACTTTCTCAAGTCAATTAATTGTTTTTTGTTGTTGCTATATTTAGTAAATAGTTCCATTTTTTTTACCATCCATCACAATTCCTCGAATTAGTAGAAATTAGAGTTAAGATTTGATAAAGAGATAACCGTGAAAATGACAAAATAATAGACAACAATTTGAAAATAGCAAATCTAAAAAATATTTTGATTTTTAGCAAAACCGAGTGAAGTAGATACTTTTTGACAAAATTTCAACCAATTTTATCCCTTCTTAGACTGAAACTCAATTTTCTCAGATATAGTGTATTTGTGCAGAGTAAAATAATGGAATATAACCCATAATTACGAATACAATGTATTTGCATATTATTCGGTTTTATAAAAATATTAAATAAATATTTATTTTCGGGATCGGTCTCATTTAACCAACATCTCCTAGATTTATGCCTTCAATTTATACCGAATTTTTGGATTTGTAGGCTTCAAATCAAATGATTAACAATTTGTTTTTGTTACTATATATATATAATAGCTATTAAATTTATACTCTTTTTGTTATCCATAAAATGATTGATAATATAATTTATTCACTGTACGTTTCACTTTAGTTAATTCTTAGTAACATTTTATTATATCATTAATTTTTCATACAATGATTGATAATATAATTTATTAATTGTATGTTTCTTAAGGTTTGAATAATTCTTAGTAACATTTATTATATCATATAAATACACAATTTTTTATTTATCCTTCGTTGTTTTCAAATTATATATATAGTAATAAATATTTATTTTATCATTTGATTTTAAAAAGTTTAGTTGGAAGATCTTCAAAATTTGAATTTAAAATCGTTTCCTTCTCTAAAATTCTGCATTTGATATAATAACAATTTCATATTAACATTGTATCCTCCCTATAATTATGCATGTAACAATTATTCCATAAACAGTATGGCGATGTTGATAATAATAAATTGACATTATTTAGGGATAATCAATGTTAATATAATGATATGTATGGATGATAAAAATTTTCTTAAACTAATGATACAAACGTTAAATGCATCGAAATTAGGGAGGAATAAAATCCTTTTATGGAAGAATTGTTAAATGAGGTATATTTTTCATAAATATTATTTAAAAGTTGGTTTTAAAGTTTGATTTAAAACCATAAAAATACTAAAAATTTAATTTCAAATGTCAATATCCCAAAAAAACTGTGAGAATAATGTGATTTTTGAAATTATTTAATTCTACCAATTATCTTTCATAGTTTTTTTTATCGGACTTTTATCCTAAAACTCGTAGTTTGTAATCATATTCTATTCAATAAAGTCGTTATTGAAAAATTAAATATTATAATCTTAAATCCAATAAACTAAGTCTTAAGGCTATTTTTGAGTAAACTTGAACTTTATGTAGAGACATAAACGTGGATCAAGTTCGAGTATGTAGCATAATAGTCTATAGTATATGAATAATGGTTGGGGGCCTTATTTAGAGAAACTATAGATGCGGCTCGCTTTGTAGTAAGTACAAACGAGGTGATCCTGAATCGTTCATATAGAGACATGAAAGTGGGGGCATCCTATGTAAAGTGTTTACATAGATTGAACCATGAAATAGTCACTTTTACGTTTTAACACCGTTTACTATTTAAAACTGACTATCTCGATTATTAATAACCTAGGTAACTTTATCTTAATCATTAGCGAACTATGAACTCTTATTCACACGAGATTATCCTTAGATCTGCATAGGTGAGGGCAACTCATCAACGTTACCCTAATAAGCATCCTATTTCAAGGAAAAGATTGTGTGGATAGTTAGGGACATATGATACAAGACGAAATTCACTCCTACCCACTTTAAGGTTAGTAGATAGGTTGTTCTCTTAAGCACTAAATCCAAGTCTTGAAAAAGGGGTCTGACCTTCTCATTTGCCCAAGAGGGATTAAGTTTATAGGTTGACCTTAAACCAATTGTTCAATAGTGGATTAATGGGACTTAAGGAGCAAGATGTAGTTTTGGGGGTATAACGGTATTTTGACCCAGCCAAGGTTACAAACAATCTGTGAAGGATTAACTTACTGATTATGGTTTTATTAAATGAACACAAATATATCTATAGTGAGGGGAGTGCAACTACGAGACTTTAGTGGAATGACCCGTTAGTTAACGAATGTTAATTAACTCGGTCTAAAAGAGTTTAGCAAGTTAATCTTGAATCATTGGAGCCCATAATCTATAGGTCCATTAGGTTCTCTTGCTAGCTCATATAGAAGAAACTAATAACAATGTGATGGAATAAGTTGAATTATTCGAATTTGGAGAAGAGAGAGAAACTGAGTATATATGATATAGTCGTTGGATTTCAGATTAGAAATAAAGCTTTATGTTTAAATGAGATTTAAATACTATAAATATGAATACGGATTCATATTAGGAAGCTCAGAATTGATGAAAATATTCAAAGTTGTAAAAAGTCAAAATGTTGACTTTTTTACTTTGAAAAGTAAAACTTTGACAGACCTTATATTCAAATCATTCAAATGTGGTTTGAATTTTGAAAAAATGAATGTGGTTTCATACTCAGGAGGTCGAAATTAGTCAAGACGAACAAAATGGTAAGAAGTTAAAATACTGATTTTTTACTTCTGACTTGAAAGGTCAAATAACCATTTTACCCTTGGACTAAGTTAGTGGAAAAATCCAACATTTTGTTGGATAATACCACTAACACTTGGTGGGATATGTGGCTATATGAGATGTAGACACTTAGCCGACTAAGTTCCACATTGTTAGTGGATTATGTGTTGAGATTTGGCTAACTAATTACATACAATTTTGCATGTAATTAGGTTATAAATAGTTAAAAACTTTTGCCCTTTTTCAAGTAATTTTAGAAATTATAAAATCATTACTCTCCAAAATCTCAATCAAAATTCTACCTTTCAATTTCCATACATCTCCCTTAGTTCCTTCAACTAATCGAATCCCACAACCTGGTTGTAAGTTTGGAGATTAGTGGGTCATCTCTAGTGGTTGTCTCAGTTTAAGTTCGTGAAGAGATATCAAGGATTTCGGAAAGCTTTAAAGGTATATTTTCTTTAACCCTAATTTTTTTTAATTAGGGCTTTTCAAGCATGTTTTTCACTAAATAGTTTAGTTGCATATAGAGTAAAATTGATTCGTTTTTTCGCTGCGTTTGTATGCTTTCTATCAGTAATGGCAATGCAACATGTGAAGACTATTTTTTATGGTAGATGGGTGGAATCTTCCCGATATATTGACTATCGTGTAGTTAATGCATTCGTTCCATGCTCATCTTCGTTTCAAGAATTCATACAATGCATTTAAGGTGGATTTTTTCCTTCAGATCTTTCTGTGTGTCGCATTACTCTTTATTGGGATGATGCAACAGTTCAAACCTTATTCAGATTGTTGAAGACAAGGACGTGTATTGGCTTGTGTTGATTATGTCAAAATTCTCTGACAATGATTTTGTTGTGGTTGTTGATTCTGAACCTGCTGGATCTGTTGAAAATACACCATGTTTGAATAATGAAGTGAATACACATTAACCTACACATAATGTATCAGGGATTATTGACATTGATTCGTTTGATTCACCAAATGATGCAGTACCTATTAAGGTGGGAGTGAAGTTCAGAACTAAGTTAATACTAAAGAAAATGATTTATATGTTGGTCGTGAATAATAGTTTTGAATTTGTTATAGTTAGGTCCAACCACACATTGTTTGATATTTAATGCAAAGATATGTCCTATTCATGGTATTTACGTGCTTTTATGTTAAAAAAATGATATTTGGATTGTTAGCAAGTTTAGGGATACCCACCAGTGTTCTGTTGATATTGTTAAAAACGATCACAGGCAAGCAACATCATGGATTGTTTTTTAGTGTACAAAGTCATTTTTTAAAATGAATGACAAGGCTCTATGTCGCTTTTATGATGTTATTAATTACATGAAGATTAATCACGGGATAAATGTAAGTTATGATAAAGCTTGAAGAGGACGTGAGATTGCATTAAATTCCATTAGGGGTACCCCAGAGGACTTGTATGCTATGTTGGCAGCATTCACGGATGCATTGATTGGAAATAGCCCATGTATAATATATATATCAAATACTTTGTATTTGCTATTAGTTATTTTACTCATTTTGGAAATACACCGTAATTCTAATATTACGTTTATTGCATGATTATTAGGAACGAGTGGTTGAAGAATCAGACGACGAAGGTCAATTCAAGTTTTATGTCATGGCCCTTACAACTTTAATTGATGCATGGAATTATTGTGTTCTAGTTATTTCAGTTGATGGTGCAACGTTGAAGAATAAATATCACAGTACGCTCATTTCTGCTTGCACTATTGATGAAAATTCTCAATATTGTGCCACTAGCTTTTGCAATCTTAAATTTGTTTTTGGGAAAAATAACAAAATGGTAATTGTGTCTGATGCTCACAAGAGTATAGGAAATGAGTTTAATAATGTGTATGAATTAGCTGAGCATGGATTATGTGCATTCCATCTCTATAAGAACTTGAAAAAGAACCATAAGTTGCTTCATATTGAGGAATCATTCCACAGTTGTGCCAAAGCTTATACCTCGTTGATGTTTGAGTACTACATGAGAGAACTTGATCATCTCTCTCCATCAATTAGGCATGAGTTGGAAGATATTGGAAGACATAGGTGGGCTAGGGCAATTTTTAGGAGAAAGAGATACTCAGTAATTATTGCGACCAACATTTCTGAAAGCATGAATTCTACGTTGAAAGAATCCTGAGAATTACCTGTAATTAGACTTTTAGAATCAATTTGTAGTTTGGTTTAAAAGTGATTCTATGAACGTCGCACCAAATGGAACTTTCAACGTACGAAACTATCAGTATATACAGAAGATATTATTCGAGAATCTTGGAGGGAAAGTCGCTCAATGATTGTAAGTTGTTTGAAACTTGAAAAATAATTGCAATTATTATCTACACACTTATTTGTGAATGATATTTGATTTAACAATTTGATAAATATATCTTGTAGATCAACATGAATTTGAAGTCCACCATCGTAAGGAACAATACACTATTAATAATTTAGCCCGTACGTACTCATGTGAATCTTAACTTGCATATGTACACTAATAAGTTTTATTCTGTTTCAAATCTGATAAACTTGTATAAGAAGGCAACACGTCCTATTGGTAGTGTAGACCAAATTAAAAAAACCTACCAAGGTGGTAACAATGGACTTCTTTCGCTGTAACACCCTAGGCCCAGGATTTGGAATTCGGATCTCCGATATTCCCCTGCATATCCTTAAAGGCTTATTAGAGTGAAAATTATTCTCACAAACCAACACGAGTCCTTTCAGGATACTTTGTCCTCACTCACATGTATCCTAGAAAAATTCTCAGGAGGTCACCCAACATAGAATTACTCCAAGCTAAGCACACTTAACTTTGAAGTTCCTATGATCGAGCCACCGAAAAGGAAGATGCACCTTGTTGGTATATGTATTAACTTTTAATTCTTTTAAGTTTTTCTTAACATTACTTTCATGTCCTTAGGATCCCTCTCATTCAGATGTGGTATTGGTTCATTCATGTCTTCCTCCTAATCTCGGGCGTTATATTCGCCCTAGGTTAGACGTTTAGCTAGAAAGCCTAAAAAGAAGAGATTTTTGTCATTTTTAAAGAAAAATGTGATTGTTCGTTGTAGCAGGTGTGATCAACAAGGTAGTTGTAGGTCTTGTAAAGAACTCATTCAACGTTAGGTTACCATTCAATAGTTTCTATAAGTATCAATTACAATTCTTTTATTACTTGATTTTTTTCATTTTGTAATAAAAATTCAAATGGTTGGTTCATATAAAATTTATCCTTTTTATTTAACATATAGATTATTTGTTATATTTTATGCTTTATTGAGCATGTTTATTTCTAAGGTATACTATATTGTATGTTGTCTCTTTTAAACTTAAGTATTGTAACTTTTAATCTAGATACATGCAGGTTGTCATAATATTGAAGTTATGACATATATTCTCTAAATGTGTAAATCGAACATATTGAGTTCTTCGAATAATCATGCTATATATTATGTACATGCATTTTAGATTTAACCATTTCAAAGTACATCCAGATTTTGATGACCTGAATATCAAATATAGTGTATTTTAAAATTCAAGTACCTAAAAATAATAATAAATTTTGATTAAATAAACTAATATATATTGTTCCAATGTAAATAAAGCAACAAAACAAAAGATATTGTCATAAATTGAAGAGCCCATAACATAAAAGTTTAATGAATAACTATCAAACTCGACTCAGATCTAATTCAAATGATGACATATCTGGATATGCATTCTTCTTCTCGTTGTTTGATGACGTTCCTATTTTCTCTTTCGTCGCATCTATTCTAATTCTGTTCATTGCTGGCTTAATCTCTGTATAATGCTTATCAATTGATATCTTCAATCGCTTCTCCCTATCCTCTATCATCTTTATCAACTCATCATTGGTTGTGTTCAGCTAAAAAAAATGTATTGTATTAATAAGATACGATTTATAACTTACATAGTATAATTAGGCATATTGTAGTATAGTGTATTCTTACGTGTTTTAATATAACCCTTGTTGCTGGATTGTTTTCATCTATATTTGAGAGTCTGTCCTGAGTTGGAAAATTTCCTTTAACCTATAAGCTGGTAGCACAAGAAAGGTCAAAT
>JBBPDI010000005.1:9930342-9944226 GCA_037974545.1 Cucumis variabilis
CTAAAACTCAACTTTTTCAAAATCAATCCTATTTTTCTTTTTCAATCCAATTTTTAGACTATTTTTGGCAATTTCCCGAAAAAATTCATCATTTTACAATGTCCAAGATTCCCATGATTACAATGAAAAAAAAAATCTCATGATTGCTTGATTTACACATTTCATGATTTAAACTTCATAGTTGTATGTGCATGTCAACTATGAAGTTGGTGGTTCGAGTCTCCCCTACTCTCATTGTACACTAAAAAGAAACCTATAAACGAAGAAATATACATAAACATATTTTTACATAAAAAAAAATAGGAAAAAAATTAGATGAAGAAAATAAAAGGAACATTTTTTAAAATAGCAAAATAAATTAAAATACTTACAAATTATGACAAAATTTTGGATTCTATCAATAATAGAAATTGATAACCTTCTATCGCTGTCTATTAATGCCACTGATAGAAGGATATCAGTGTCGATCAATTTTTATTATTGATAGAATCTGAAAATTTTGCTATAGATTGTAAATATTTTGTCAAATTTGCTATCTTTTTATTATTCACCAAAATAAAAAGCATGGTTTGACTTTTTCTTCACACCCTTAACTTTTTTATTGTGACTTGTGAACATGAATAGAAGAGAAAAAGAATGGGATATATATACCTAAAGATTTGAAAAGGTAAAGAATTTGAAAGGTTTAAAGAGATACAAAATAGTTAATATGAGAGAAGGGAATGTGAATAGCTGGGAGATAGAGACCTGTGAATGGATTTAGAGAAATTTTAATGACATAATTAGTTGGAGAGTAAAAGAAAATTATTAATACTCAAGTATATATTAATAATTAGTTTCAAATTAAAAATAAATAAAAAGCAAATTACAATAAAATCAAAGTATGAAACAAGTAAATCAATTAAGAAGAAGGAAAAAATTGGAAACAAAAAGTTTCGCCTCATCCATATTTTTATATATTTTATAGATTATTCAAATTTTTGTCTAGTTTTTAATATGGATCTCATGTCTTGTTGGTTGGTCATGAGCTAGCAGAAGATTCTATGGTTCCACAAATTATAAACTCTAGTTATATGAAATTAATTGTTTATAATTAAACTCTTTAATTAATTAACCTCCATTCATTAATATTGAAAAAATCACTATAGACCGATAGTTGGACTCTCGGACTCTCATACACTACAGGATAAGTTGTGTTTATGGATATAATTTATCACCTAATGTAAGTTGATCCTTCAAGGGTTATGTGTAATTACAAATGGGTCAAATGCCAATTTTTGTTGGGACAAGCGTATTGATCGAGTGGAGGTGGTTGTTGGATGGTGTCTTATTTGATCGCCTAGAAACTGGTTATCTTGTTGAGTTGATTACCTAGTTTAATTTTTATCCTGATAAATTGGTCACTTCGGTAATCAACAAAATAAAAGTTTGATAATAGTTAAGTTGATTACGTTCTCTTTAAGATGTTTCGCAGTCTTGTCCTCTATAAAAACAATTCAACAAACTTGCTATATCATCTCCCGGATAAAACAAATCTCAAACTACAATTGGCTTATTCAGAATTACACCAGTAGCCAATTAAAATACTCACACCCTTTTGATTGTGATCAAAAACTAAAAAAAAATGACAGAGAGTATTCATTTGGTTTTTGTTCTCTTTGCTAGCCTGATCAATAGAAGGGAGTATATGTAGGCTTGCTTTCACGACCCGTTTTTCACAAAATGTTATTACAATCTGTCCTAAAATTAATTAGGAAAAAACTTAATTAAATAAAATAGATATTTAATTGAATGATTAAATAAGGAAAACAGTAGTGGCATTAATTGATCATCAATAAATATTTAATTAAAAAATAAAGTAAATATTTAACAAACTCCCATCACATCCACATTGGTGTACTTCTCATGCTCTCTTAAATACGGGTTCTCCTATTTGGTCAAGTCCCTCAAAATGATAGGCATATTAGGACCATTCAGACATGCAAATCAAAAGATAATATGTCACATACACGAGTTCATCGATCACTTGGTATTAAGATCGAGTCACACATGATCATCCTATGAATAATAATTTTATCAATTATTAACATATTTACAAAAAGAGTAATTATTTTGTGGTCCAATCTTATACAAACTTTTTGTATATGCTACTACAAAAACAGATTCTCTTGACATCTTTTAAGAAGTCAAGAACTATTGCACTTGATATTTTTAAAAGTATGCTTAAAGCCAGTGTAAAAAATGTTGAAGTTCACTACTAAACATCAAAACTATTGAATTCTAGACATTTATAAAATGTCCAAAATATTGTTCTTCATAACATGTAAAAAATGTAAAAAATAATGGCACTTGATAAGTGATAAATGTCAATATGTTTTGTACTTGATATGTGAAAAATGTCAAGAATGTTAGTGTTGTTGACAATTTTAAAATGTTGAAACCTTCTCTACTTAATATGTAAAATATGTCAAGATGTTTTATACTTGATATAAAGAAAAAGAACTGTCAAGAATGTAGGTGTTGATGACATTTGAAAAATGTAAATCTTTTTGGAGTTTTTTTTTTAATTATAATTTGGATATTTCTCTACAAACTATTTAGAGATAGTTGTAAATATAGCAATTAGATTCAAAATAATTAAGTATATAACAACATTTTAAAAAATTTGCAAATATAACAAAAAATCTGTCAAAGTATATTAATGATAGAAATATATCACACTAGTAGACCATGTTGTAAATATTGGTCTATCGTTGATAAATCATAAGAGTCTATCAGTGATAAAAGTATATTATTACTGATAAATTTTGCTATATTTGTAATTTTTTTAAAAAAATATTGCTATATATCTAATTATTATTTCTAAAATTCCCAACAATTATAATTACTCAACTATTTAGGTGTTTGTTCCTATATTTTCCCTGTATTGTTGTCCAACAACCACATAACTATGCATATACAGATATTCAACAAATACAATTCCAAAACTTTACAACATTTCTGCAAACATGTGAACATATAATTCCACCATATGAAATTTCCAAAACTTTACATTTTTTCAACATTGTTAAATACAAAACTTTACAACACCATGAAATATTTTTGTAAGTTAACAAGGAGAACAATATGGACATCCCCATACAAACATTTCCAAAAAGAATATAATTCTAACAGTCAAACCACATATGAATGGTTTAAAAGATTCACTTGTGCATTACCATCTATCAAATACCTATGTTTTGCCAAGTCTTGTAACCTCCACTAGTTTTTTTTTAAATAGAATTCCATTCAACGACATAATTGCAATCTTGGAAGGAAAGGAGAAAGGAGAAACACATTATCATAATAAACACTTTAAATCTTTTGGTTGTGTGTACACTCCACTAAAGACTCATAACTGAGCTCTTCTCACTATAGAGATATATCACTGTATCCACGGATATAAACTAATAACAACAAGTTAGTCCTTCACCAATGTCTATAACACCAGTTGGTTCAAATTATCATTTTACCCCTAAGTTACTTCTTAGTCCATTAATATTACTGATCTTCTCTTCAATAACATGTTTATAGTTCAACCATTATGAAAAACAATGATACTGTTAATTACACTTTAGGTATACTGCATGCACTTAATTACAGGTTTAACTAAAGATACAAAATAGATAACATAGCACTTTGGTAACCCAGTTCGGCAAGTGTGCCTACGTCTGGAGAGCTCTTAGCTTAGATTAGGAATATTATTAAGATTCATAATAAGTAACCATTATTCACTAGTTACACAAATACAATAGTTAATGAAATAACTATAACACTCTTCAGGCTCTCCCTGAATGTCGCATGAATCTTGTAGAGATGATCCCAGGCTCCCCCTGACTTATTGACTTGATTCCTCAACTCTAAGTCCTCTCACAATATTCCTTTTCTTCACACTATGCTTATAACGTACACAGTATCTTCATCAGCAACTATGATAGAGCATTAAAAACTTGTGTATCTGATGAATGGCGTCTTCTCTTCTTCAGCTTTTTCAATCCACAGACTTGAATATTTACTTCAGAATCAAAACGCAAGCCCGCAAACATCAAATTACCATTGATATATATCATCCTATCAAGATTTAATTTAGATTCCTGTTTTAAAGGAATCCTCAACAACCACCTATATCTTAGAGAGATTTTGTTAGTTAATAATCCCAATATTTTAATTGACAAAAATATGGACCTAACAAACTCCCCCTTTTTTGTCAATTTACTACAACCATTCTTTTTCTGGTCAACTACCAAGCCATGATTCATGATTCAATCAGTAAAGAAGCATAAACATCCAGCAGACCACATGTCCACTGACCATCCATTCACACAGATAGTTAATCCATGTCAGAGGACAAAGTCACACCAGAAGTCAATCGAAACCAACGACAACTAAGATAAGCAGTCAGCCATAACATCATTCTTCATTCACGAAAACCATTACAAAGGGTATAACCAACCCACCCACCCACAAACAACAAAAAGAACTGCTAACCCCCACACATTAGAGAACATACACAACACACACATCCTCAACAAAAGAATCAGTGCACAGTGGATCACAAAAGAACTGTAACATAACAGAATCAGGGCACAAAGAGTAAACTCCCCCTGTTGAACACAAAAAGAATGAACCAAAATCATGGAGCAGGCAAAGTTGAGGATACAAACTGTAGATAGCGAAGAAGTGATTCAATCTCAGTTTTACGTTCCTTCAACAAGGAGATTGTTTAGCCCAACGCTCGAGACTTCGCCTCAAGAGATGTTACAACACATGTAACATTTGAACTAGATATATCAGATGGTCCAACACGATTAGATGGGCCAGCACTAGCAAGGCAACCAGTGACCTCAATGTCTGCCACATGAGACCCTTGAAATGGACGATAACTGAGAGAGATAGTCCTTGGTCGAGGGCTAGGAGCATCCAAAGGTCCTAAGATATCTGGGTGTAAGTGAAGAAGCAGGCTCGAGAAGAACCGTGGCAAGGCAATTGGGATCTTGATGCCAAATGTGCCCACATGTCGTAGCAACTGGTTATACAAGAGCCCAACATCCACCTCCTCGCCAGTCCCAATTTGAAACAGGAAGGTGGCCAAGGGAACTGAGACACTGGAGGCATGAGAAGATGGAAACCAATTAGCGATGCCAATTTTGTGCAGAATTGCATACTTGACACTGAGAGCAGCTGCAGGAACCCCTATGGTAGGCCAAAATGTCAAGGAACCACCTGTGAGGACAAATGCCATGGTGCTCAAAGATGGAACAGATGGAGTGGAAGCTTGAGTAGTTGGCCGATCAAGAAACTGATTGATCACAGAAGGAGAAAGTACAATGTGATGCCCACAAACATGAACTGCTTGATAATCAGAACTACTCGGATCATCAAAGTTCGAGGGTAGATTGGCAATCACTTTCCTGATTAAGCGAGGATAGAAAGGCCCCACATCCATGATGGTACGTGAAAGCCCAGCCTGAGAGATGAGCTCTATAATAACACTAGACGACTGATGTTGATCTGAGATATTAACTTCATCGACCATACGCCGCTGGATGACATATTTCCACCGTTGTGAATTCTCCTCATGATGAAAGGAGATACCATCGATAAGGAGAGAAGGCACATCGAAGAGCCAGTGGATACATCGAAGAGTCTGTGGATGATCCTGATACCTGACAATGCTTGGATTCTGGGTAGCAGGTGTGGGATAGGAGGTTACCTTAGGACCAGAAGCAGGGGGTAGCTCCATGGTCGAAGCAGACCTGGATTTGGCCCGCAATAACTCAGCCAACGGTACATGATCCTAAGAATTAGAATTCGATAATGAGCTCGAAGCCATGGCCATTGGTTCATCATGGTGAGACGATACACTGTCAAAACTGATAGTGAGGGGAATCTTACCTCTATCGACAAGGTGCGCATAGGGACGACGCAACGGCACATTCTTAATCTGTTTCCATCTCATACGAACTCCATGCATGTTGGTATGAACAGGTGCAGCAGATGTAGAAGCTTCCTCAAAATAGCTGCGACGTGTGCTCACCATTGTTGATTGATCAAGTGTAGAAACCCGAAGACCAGATGAATTTCTTCGAGAGTTATACTTCACGAAGGGATGCAACTTTTGAACTTCTGTTACGGATTACACTGTTTAAAGTGTCTCCCGCCATAATCACAAAAAAAATATAAATCATAATGAAGGAAACCCACCTTATTTAATGCAACTCTAGGCCACCAACCCAAACAGCTAGTCCAGGCCCAACAAGGAGAAAAAAAAGTTTTATGTTTAAAACTGGCACACTCCTAACTCTGCCCTTAGATGTTCAAAAGACTTGGCATCTTGTGGCTTAGTAAAAGTATCAGCGACTTGAAAATTAGAAACCACATGAAGGAGGGTGATCACTCTTTCATCCACCAAATCTCGAATAAAATGATGTCGTATATCTATATGTTTAGTACGACTATATTGGACTAGATTTTTTGAGATATCGATGGCACTCATATTATCAAAGTACAGAATCATGGTATCCTATGCAAACCCATATTCTCGTAGCATTTGCTTCATCCATAGAAGCTGAGCACACGCACTTTCAGCTGCTATGTATTCTGCCTCAGCTGTTGATAGAGAGACTTAGTTTTTTTTTTTTTACTAAACCATGATATAATATTATTTCCCTAGAAAAAACAACCCTCGGACGTGAATTTTCTGTCATCCACACATCTTGCCCAATCGGCATCACAGTAGCCCACAAGAGAGGTCTTTGTATCAAATGAATAATACAAACCATAATCGAATGTACCACAAATGTATTTTATGATTCTCTTAGCAGCTTGCAAGTGAGAGTGTTGAGGAGATTCTTGAAAATGTGCACACATACCAACAACATACGTAATGTCTTGTTGGCTAGCTGTAAGATATAATAAGCCACCAATCATACTTCTATACACCTTCTGATCCAGAGTATCAGTCTCGCAAGCCTTGGTTAGTTTGATGTGAGTAGCTGCTGGTGTAGGTTTAGATTGGGAATTTCAAGGCCAAATTTCTTAATCATAGTCTGTGCATATTTGGTCTGAGAAACAAAAATACCACGAGATACTTGTTTGATCTGTAAGCCAAGAAAGAATGATAATTCTCCAACCATACTCATTTCAAATTTGAACTGCATAACACGAATGAAACTATCCACACTTGGGCAGGAAATCCTCCAAAAATTATGTCATCAACATAAATCGGAGCAACAATAATATTCTGACCATTACGTTGTATGAATAGAGTTCTATCTGCCCCGCCCCGAACATAGCCATGGCTCAATAGATACTCTGTGAGTCTTTCATACCAAGCTTGAGAAGCTTGTTTTAGTCCATATAATGCTTTATTTAGGAGATATACATGCTGTGAAAATTCAGAATCAACAAAACCCTTTGGTTGAGCAACACCTCCTCATTTAAGTACCTATTTAAGAAGGCACTCTTAACATCCATTTGATATAACTTGAATTTTTGAACACATGCAATGCTAAGCAATAATCGAATGGCTTCAAGTCTAGCAACATGAGAAAAGGTTTCATCAAAATCAACCCTTTAATTTGAGAATATCCTTGAGCCACCAATCGAGCCTTGTTACTGGGAATATGACAATTTTTATCTGTTTTATTCTTAAATATCCATTTTGTACCAATGATATTCACATTTGCTGGCTTTAGAACTAACTTCCATCCATTGAGTCGTTGAAACTGAAGTAGTTCTTCCTGCATGGCACCAATCCAGAATTCATCTTCAAGTGCCTCAGGTACTGATCCTGGTTCAATGGAGGATGTATAGCAAACATTAACCAGTAACTTGGTATAGTCGATCCTATCTTTTTTTCTTGGTCAGCACTCCACTTTGGATATCTCCAATAATTCCACTGACCGGATGATTTTTTACCACTCTAGAGGAAGGTCGTATCTGGTGGCTTAGAGACTCATCAGAATCATCTAGAGTATTATCCGTAGTAACCTTAGTAGTTTCACCAATCATAGCACCACTATTAACATCAGGTTCACTCACGGAGCCAGTTTGCACATCATCTGCCTGTGTATATGTAATATCCTCCTCATCTTGAACTTCAGAGGATACCCCTATCTCTTTGTCATTATCGTTCACCACAATGTTCATTGTTTCCATAACAGTTCTGGTTCGATTGTTAAAGACTCGATAGGCTCGACTGTTTGGCGAATATCCCAGAAAAATTCCTTGATCTGATTTGGCATAAAGTTTTCTATGATATTCACGATCAGCCAAAATATAACAGATGCTGCTAAAAATTTGAAAGTACTTCACATTCAGTTTTCTTCCTTTCCAAAGCTCATACAGAGTTACTATGGATCAAGTTCGTATTGTTACTCTATTGTGAATATGAAATGTTGTATGCATTGCTTCAGCCCAGAAGCTCAACGATAGTTTCTTAGCATGTAGCATTACTCGAGCCATCTCTTGAAGAGTACAATTTTTCCTTTCAACAACTCCATTCTGTTGAGGAGTTAACGGGGCTGAAAATTTGTGACTAATGCCTTTGTTTTCACAAAAACCATCCATATCATAATTTTTAAATTCTTTGCCATGATCACTCCGAATCCGTATAATATTCACTCCTTGCTCTCGTTGCAGATTTTGACACAGTCTTATGAGTATTCTTGTTGTTTCATACTTGCTTCTTAAGAACCGGATCCATGTGAATCGAGAATAGTCATCCACACACACTAACACATACTTCTTTTTGCCTAAGCTCTCAATTTGCATTGACCCCATGAGATCAACATGAAGTAACTCAAGTACTCGGTTAGTATAACAATCTATGCTACTTTTGAGTGATGCTCGAGTCTGTTTATCCTAATGACAATCTCCACAAAATAGTTGTCCTTTAACATTCAATGTTGGCAGACCTATAATAGCGTTATGTTTAAGCACTTTATCGAGAGAACTCAGGCTAACATGACCCAATTTTTTATGCCACACCTGAGTTTGCTCATCCCTTGAGACTTGACAAACTTCAGATTAAGTAGCACACAAGTGATAGCAGTTATCTGACTGTCTGATACCTCGCATGACTTCTTTGCTGGATTCATCTAACACAACACAGTAATCTTTGCTGAAATTCACAGAAAAAACCCTGATCACACAGTTGACTTATGCTTATCAAATTTTCCTTGAGCCATTCAACATATCGTACATCTTTCAAACTAGGAAGATGTTGTCCAGCCACATCCCCCTTCGCAAGGATTCTGCCCTTGGCTCCATCCCAAATGTCACATGACCAGAGACACAGTCAACGAAGTTAGTGAAATAGGAGTGATTTCCTGTCATATGCCTGAAACATCCACTGTCAAAAAACCAGTCTTCTTGAGATATTTGCACAGATGTAAAAGTTATATTCCCTCTCTCCTGTTGTTTCTTAATCCTCCATTCATATTTACTATTGTTCATCATTGCATAACAATAGGGTTTAATGTGTCCTTTCTTTCCACAGAAGTGACAAATCCATGGTTTCGTGAATATACCTCGTCTGCTACTTCTTTGAGAATCCCTCACCTTTCTGGTCATACTCGAACTAGCAGGAACAAACACAGTCTTGATATGAGGCTTATCCTGATTAACCGACCCACTGTATCCAAGACCTTCCTTACTGTAGCCAGTTTTTCCCAAGGTCAATATGTGGTCCAGACTTTTAGTACCAGAATTTAACATCTTTACAGTTTTTTCTAGCTGACTATAATTTGCTTGTGACTCCTTGAGTTTCTGCTTTAGAGTTAAGATTACTAACAGGAGTCTTTCGTTTTCAGTCATCAATTCTTGAATTTTCTCTTTCTGCACTACCCTGTCTGTTGTATCTTCTTCCCAGAACGACTTCATTTTTTTATATGACACACTTAAAAAACTAAGTAATCTGTGCCAACCTCCGTCTGTTCTTCATACTTATTTTCACCGTTTGAAACAATGTTGATAAAAGCATTGGTAAATTCTTCTTCTTCGACTAGTCCTTCTGAATCCTCATCTGATAATGTAGCTTCAAAACTCTTCTTCTGTCTTCTTAGGAAAGTGGCACACTTGGCCTGATAGTGACCGAACCCTCCACATTCTCGACATTTGAAGAATCTGCTATCTTTGCCAGGTGAGCTTTAAGATTCTTGGGGTTTAGACCGATCAAATTCTCGTCGCTTGAAATTGCTTGAGGATCGATTATGAAAGCCAGAATTGCTTGAGTTGTTCATTCTTTTCATTATATTTGAGACTTGCTTAGTAAGTAAGACAATTGATTCATTCACTTATTCATGAGAGATTTTCTCCTTCTCGACACGCTCATCTTCCTGAACAGATTGAAACGCAATTCCTTTACCTTTATTGTCTGCACGATTAGCTAAAGTAACTTCGAATGTCAAAAGGGATTTGAATAGTTCATCAAGAGATAATGTAGAAACATCATGGGATTCTTCAATTGCGATAACTTTCATATCGAATCTTCTGGGAAGATATCTAAGAACTTTTCTGACTAACTTCGCTTCAGGTATTTCTTCTCCTAGATTAAATGATTCATTGGCAATCTCCAGGACATGAATGTTGTACTCAGTTATATTCTCTTCCTCCATCAGCTTCAAGGATTCAAACTTGGTGGTCAGTAGTAGTAGTCGGGATGTCTTTACTTTTGATGTACCTTCCAATGCTACCTCGAGTCATTTCCAAGCATCTTGTGTAGTGATATATGAATTAATTAATTTGAATATATTCAAATCTACTCCATTATAGATTGCATTCAGTGCTTTAGAATTCCCCAAAGACACTTGTTCTTCTGCTTCTGTCCATGTTTCCTCCGGTTTTGGTACAGACTTCCCATCTACGGTTATCATGGGAGGAGTCCATCCTAATTTTACTGCTCTCCAAGCCTTTAAATCCAGAGATTTTAAAAATGATATCATACGAGTCTTCCAATATGAGTAATTCTTTCTATCCAGAATCGAAGGTCGCGTAGTTGGGGTACCTTCTCTCTGTGTATCCATAAGTATCGAACCCACTCGGATACCAATTGAAAAACAATAATACTGTTAATTACCCTTTAGCTGTACCGCATGCACTTAACTACAGGTTTAACTCAAGATACAAAATAGATAACATAGCACTTTGGTAACCCAATTCGGCAAGTGTACCTACATCTGGAGAGCTCTTAGCTCAGATTAGAAATATTATTAAGATTCATAATAAGTAACCATTATTCACTAGTTACACAAATACAATAGTTAATGAAATAACTATAACACACTTCAGGCTCTCCCTGAATGTCGCATGAATCTTGTAGAGATGATCTCAGGATCTCCCTGAATGTCGCATGAATCTTCTAGAGATGATCTCAGGCTCCCTCTGACTTATTGACTTGATTCCTTAACTTTAAGTCCTCACACAATATTCCTTTGCTTCACACTATGCTTATAACTTACACAGTATCTTCATCAGCAACTATGATAGAGCATTACGAACCTGTGTATCTGATGAATGGCGTCTTCTCTTCTTCAGCTTTTTCAAGTCACGGACTTGAATATTTTCTTCAGAATAAAAACCGCACGCCCGCAAACATTAGATTACCATTGATATATATCATCCTATCAAGATTTAATTTAGATTCCTTTTTTAAAGGAATCCTCAACAACCACCTATATCTTAGAGAGATTTTGTTTCTTAATAATCCCAATATTTTAATTGACAAAAATATGGACCTAACACATTAAGCAGAAAATCCTCTTATGTCATATATAGGGCTCTTTGTTCAAGTCTCGAAGACACCATTTAAGGAAATATTCATCTACTTACTCTGGAATCTCGAAGAAGTGAATCTTATCTTATGTGATTAGGTTTTCATCACCTCATTCGGTCTTGTCCCCAAAATGGTAGACTTATCGAGTGGAAAATTTGACCACTCTCACTCATACCAAATCAAAGGACAATCTCTCACAAACAGAAGTCCATAATGCACTAAGGATTACAACTAAGTTAGGTAGGTCATCTTATTGAAATAGAAACCTAACTAGTCAATAGAGTTATATCTAGTGGTTGCTATATCGTGGTTCGATCTTATGCAAACTCATTACATAGGAATACCTCCACTCATATGTCACCTACACGAACACGTTGGATCATTGTGTTTGTATCAAATACAAAAAAAACTGTATCCATAGTGTTATTCGGTTAAGATACCTAACTTTATCCTTATACTATAGACTTTTTAAGATGTATCTTGAACTTTGATCTCTGTATGTCTTTACATACTATTCAAGACTCATAAGCCAGCTTAAGATGTTAATTTATTGAATTTATAAGGTTACTATGATAAAACTAATAAAATAATTATTAACACTTATTAAATTTAGAAAAATAATATTTTATTAATAATGGTCAATAACTTACATTTAGGGTGCGTTTGGGGGAGGAAAAGAGTTATGGAGAAAAATGATTATGATAATCCTAGTGTTATGATAAATGTGTTTGGAGGAAGGTTTATTATTGGTAGTGTTATGATAATATGTGTTTGGGGGAAGGATTATAATAGGTAGTGTTATGATAATATTTGTTTAGGGAAATGATTATGTGGGAAGGACAATTTTATTATGAACTAACAATATTTTTAACAAACAATAATTTTTGTAAACATAATATGTAAAATTACAACATGCAATAGGTACAAAAGATTATACTCTCAAACATTTAAACTATGCATAATGTATATATAGAATAGTTCATGCAATGTTCACAAAAACATGAAAACAAACTAATACTTTATAGCCTATCTTTTGCAAATGACAAATTGTAGAGACTCGTGCTGATAACGTGTTATAAAACAAGAACAAAGAAGCTAAATAAGGAGAATGAAACAATCAAAGATAAGAAATAAGAAATGGAGGAAGTAGAAAACAATTAAACTCAATTGTGGTGTATCTTACAAAGGCACCACATACTTCTATTTATAGGACATACCATAGTATATGTTACACTATAGAATTCAATGGGATGAATGTTATAACATGGAATAAAGGGAGAGTTATAAGAAAATCAGTAACATAATGTAGGTTATGGATATCTACATAATTATATTTATAATAATTAATGCTTTTTCAAAAACTATTTATTAAAATAAGGTCATTTGAAAACTATTTATTAAAATAGGGTTATTTTGATTTCTCTCACCTTGTTCCATACTTCAACACTCGTCATTTGCTTTTCTTTTCTCTCACATTCGTCGAGCCTTCCCATTCCTATTTTTTTTTCCAATTTTTTCTCCCTATTTTTAGGATAAATGTTTTTGTTTTCCTAATTTTTAGGATAATTTGTTTTTTTAGATAATCCATATTTTGTTGTTTTTTTTCTTCTTTTTAACATTTAGTCTAACAACAATTTGTTTTTCCTATTTTTACCAAATTATAAGATATGTTTGTAAATCTAAATAAGTTATGACCATGTGTCAATTATGCAATCTCTTAACAAAAGAAAAATGTAAGTGATATATAGAATGTGTTTTTAAATTTGAATTAAAATGGATTCTATGTTTAAGTTTTTTTTTAAAAAAAAAAACAAAGTATTTTTAGATGGTTGAGTGTTAAGCATCTGATCTACCACCAATATATTTTTACCATTCCCCAATCAAATATTTTCTTTAACAAATTAAAAATAATAATAAAAAATTTAGAAATCACAACTAAACCCACTACAACAAAAAAAACCTACGACGACAGTTATTTTCTATCGCGAAAAAATCCGTGACAGTTATTTAGAGTCATAGTATCGACAGTCGTGGAAAGTCCATCTATGACAGTTCCAAAAAAACTGTCA
>JBBPDI010000005.1:9961620-9976740 GCA_037974545.1 Cucumis variabilis
CCAATCAAATTATAATCATCACAATTTTGCTGTGATGACGTGGCAGAATTTAATTGGTCAAAATTTATTGCTCAACAGTCATTCTCACGTAAGAAAGTCGGCGATTGATTTGACCTTGCCATCCAATCCAAATCTAGGATAAAGATATAGCAGAGACACGTGACGTTCTAACATTAGACCAATTCTCACTGTCAATAGAAGTAATCATTTCGACATGGAAAACTTCACCGAAAAAATCTATAAATAGATGGATTTTTACCTTTATGAGGCTGTTTTTACCCTAAGCTTACTTAAGAGAAATTAGAGAGAACTTCCAAGGTCTCCCAGAGATTCTAATGAAGCCTAAACTTGATTGAAAAGTGCAAATGAGCTCATGGGTAGCAACTTGCTATTGTGATTGTGAATGTTTTTTCTTATAAAATGTTTTCCAAAATAAAAATGATTTATAAAATGTGTTTAAATTCTTACTATATTTATATTGACGTAAGATTTTTTTTACTAAGTGTCATAAATTAACCGTTTTGGATTAAAAGAAAGGTTTTGAAGTGGAGTTTGTGATAGAAACTATTTTGCGAGGAAGACTCTTGAAAGTATAAGCATAAATACGCAGTAAAGATCTTTAGGCATTTTAGAAGCTAAGTGAGAAGAAAGGTTTGTCAAGAAGACGTCAAATTTGATTTGATAGAGGTTAACATGTAGGATTAAGGACTAAGCATATTTACGTTAAACAATAAGCTTACACATTTACTATTAAGAAGGAGAACTGGTAATGAGACAAGAGTTTGGCGATGACTAAGCTATTTTAAGAGTTGTATAAATAGAGGTTTGAGATCAGAATATTAGTTATTTGTTATTCTGAAATTTGAATAGTTGCTCAAATAGCTACGTGAGAAGAGGAAGGAGTGAGACCTTCGAAGTTTATTTACAAAGCTGTGTTATGAGTGTTTTCTTTAAAAGGTTTAATTGAATTCCAGTTCTTATTTATCCTTTGGTTTGAATTCAAAAGTTTCTAAAGAGATTTATATGAAAAGTTTATACACTCTAAAGCAAGATTTATGTATTTCAAGCATGAGTTGTTATGAATGGTATTCAAACAATTAGTTGCTTCTTTTTAAATGAGCTAACTTTTATGTGCACAAAAAGAGTAATAGCCACCATGGGATGTACGGGGCTATATGGTGATGAGATGCTAGTTAATATGTTGAAAGGAGCATATTAAACTTAGCGGCCTGGGCAACAAGGATGAATTTGTATATCCTCAGATGTTGTTGTTAGAGTAGTCTAGACATGAAGTTACATGACCTAGAGTAAAGAATGCTTCGGGATCCTTGGTGAAAGGAATGTTGATAACTATTGTGTGTTTATGCTAGTTGAAGTATTTGTGTGAAATGTTATGTTATATGAAAAGATGAATTTATATATTTTGTTATGATTGGTGAAATGATATGTATAAAATGTATTTGCTAAAAGGATTTATTAAAATCTCATTGAGTTTATAGACTTACGTTTTTAAAACTCGTCTTACAGGAAGCAGGCATTAAGGCCAAATAAAGAAATATTGAAGGGCATGCTAGATGAGAAGACCGCCATGACGTGTTAGCTTAAGTCTAAATTTGTTGTATTTATATTCGTGTTTGTAAAGCTGTTGTAAGCACTTGGACAAAGATTAATAAAGTTTATTTTGGGTTACTTCTTTGTATTAAGTATGATTATCGCCTTGAAGTAATTGTTAAGCTATAAGTTGTTTAAAGAAAAGTTATAGGTGATTAAGGAAAGCTTAAGGACCTCAAGATGAGTGTTTTGGCATTTAACACGTCAAGATGCTCAAATCACACTGCGTCTCTCATACCAAGCAAGGACGTGTGTGGGGCAGGGTGTGACACTCAACGTGTACCACTCCTTAGGATAACGCAGAACACCTAGTGAGCAAAACAACTTCCTAACAAGTACTTAAACGCAAAAATATCTTAATATAACGCAACATAATACAAATTTAACTTTCATTGGCTTAGCCTTATCGCCTAACATTTAATACTTAGCTTAACAATACCCTTCAATACTTGCGTAACAAACACAATATAACAGAATTAGTACGAACTTCTCTTTCTTTATTAACTTAACACTTTACAATAAGTAGAAATAGAACTTAGACTTTTTCTTACAACAAGACTTAAGCAAAATTTTTAGAACCCCCTTCGCCTAGCACATCTTTTCCAGTTTGATGTCTGGTTTGCTCGCCTCATTGTGTAACAATGCACCTTACTTTCTCTTCACTACCAATGTGCAGCTCTTCGTGTCGAAGTCTTTAGGAATCCAAGACCCCTTTCTTCAACCTCTTCTCCTCAAGTCATCAACATCCCAACTCGAGGACAATTCTCAATGACCTTTTTCTTTCTACATTGTTAAATGCTGCTCCTATTGGCAGTATTTAAAGGCGTAAAGGTGACACTTTATGCCTTGCCTCGACCGCCTATCCTTCATCAATCTTGTGACCAATGTTTAGGATTCCTTTTCCTAGCTCAACCCCCTGGCTCTCTAGCTTTCTAGGCTTAGCTTTGCCAGCCTGAGTATAGCACTCGCTTCCCTTCTAAGTTGGGCTATTTGCGCTAAGGAGCAATACACTTTTCAACCAACTCCTCTAAAAACTTGCTTGTGTTTCATTGATGTATTTATATTGAGAGTGTATGCATATACAAGATAATCATGGATGTAGCATTATGAGTTTTAATAGAGTGACTATGTGACGAATAAACAGGAGCATGCGTAAAAAAGTGCATTCCTATCTATGTATTGCTAAATCGCAAAATATGATCATTATTGTGCAAGTTTTCCTCTCATTCGCCAAAGTGTAAGCAAAGAGAGGTTTCCTGGTAAGTCTAGGGTTGAACACAAAGAGTTTAAGATCCTAATTTATCTTATCATGCTGCTAAAACTATGAGGTATAATCTATACAACGTGATGTATGAGCAATATGTTATTTATTCTAATCTACTATGTACACTATGGTGCTTCTGGCAGTGCAAGATGACATGGCAAGATAAAAGGAGATGAATTAAGAACTCATTGTAGGCATGGCGATCAAGGAAGAGTTTAACTATTTGAAAGTTCAAGGCGATATAAAGCATACTTCAACTCTGAATTAGGCAAGATGTTTCTCAGTGTTCTATCATACCCTGCTCATCTTTCGGGATTCAAATACACAAAGTTGACTTATGATTTATACCTAATCATGTTATAGGTATTATAAGTTGTTTTTCCTTGATTAAGGCGGACAACCTCTCACTGCTTTTGCTACACACATTGTCATTTTTGCAATGTTTGTAAATGATGAACTTAACAATAAAAATACATTACTGGAATCTTCTTCCCGAACACTTAGTTAAATGTGTGTCTCATTTGTCAGATGATTATGGTCAAGGTCATTGTTCTTCTTTTGAATATATAATGCTCTTTGACATTCACACTTAACTTAACAAAACTTAAAGTACAAACATCATGACCCTTTAATCTTTGAAATACATTTTATCAACTCAAGCTAATTAAACATAATAAAGGAAAGAAGAAACAAGAATACGAGTGAATGAAATATAAAATGCAATGTATTGAATAACAAAACTTTAGGCCTTTCAGCCATCAAATACATAATACAATACAATACAATATAAAAAGAGAATGAAAGGAAGAAGAATGGACTACACCTCAGGGTATGATTTCTGATCCTACTTGGCTTTGATTTTTGCCTATTACTGAGGGGGAAATGAAGGGGAAGAACTCTCTCTCTTTTGTTCTAGGCACTCACCTAGAAACTTTGGGAAATAGAGGATGGATGATATTTGAGCTTTCTTTCCGGTCATAAAATATGCACACTTGTTCTGAAGTGAGAGACTCTATTTATAGGCAATTGGTGATATTGACAGGAGGCCACACATCATTAGATGTTCTGAAAAGATGCAATGGCACTTCACATACTATCATTTTGTACCTTTTCAACTTTCACACCAACTAATTTTGTCTGCTAGTGCATCTAAACGCCTAGCTTTCTTTATTGAATTCTTTGGTTGGACGTTTCTTCTCGCCTAGACGTTGGATCGCCAAGCTTCACTTATTTTGCTTAGAAATCCTACAATACGATCACTAAAACATGGTAAAACAGGGATAAGGCTATTTCACTCTAAGTTATTCACAAGTTAGCCAAATCACTTACCTTTTCCTTCATTTTCTTCTATTCTCATGCATTTAGACCTCGTTATTTTACATAAAAGGCTACAATAAATTGTATTTTTACAAGTTATCAATACGAGATAAGATGATTCGACTATCATGACGCATAAGGCTATAGAGTAACTCTGCTTTCCTCCTTAACTAGATTACAACACCTGAGTTCCATCATACGCTTGGCTTTAACACATGACAACCTGGGATGAGAAACTTAAAACATAAGTCAAATGGACTTAGCGAGTGGTTTGAGAAAAGATCTCACTCACTAGACGTTTTTGTCTAACATTTCAAATGTTTTGTTTGATAATCATTTCTTGCTTCTCGTTTCTTGTATTATTTTTTCTAACATTTTAGCTTATTTTTTATTTTAAACATAATTTAATTATGTAAAAAACTAAAAGTTATATAGAATTCATTTAAATATAAAAAAATATTTATAAAAAATTAACATTATCAAATACACATAAATCCCGTAGCAAAATTAATAACTATAGTTCAATAGATTTTATTAAGATTTGATTCGAAATATTATTTCTCATTCAATTCATTTGTACTAAATGTTGTGGTTGTAAAATATTAAAGATAACCTAAAATTTATTTGATAATCATTTCTTGTTTCTCATTTCTTGTGATATTCATTTAGGTTATCTTTAATATTTTAGCAAAAAATTTATAGATCTAAAATTCTAACTAATTTTGAAACAACTAAAAAATTTAAATTTAAATTTAAAATAGCATCTAAGCATGCATATTGCAAAACTTAAAATTTAAAATTCAGAAAATATTTAAATAAATTTATCAAATATTTAAGTTTGAAAATTTTAAATAATGTATAAATTTAAATATTGAACAATTAAAATTTTAAATTAAATTTAAAATATAAATACGAAAAAAACAAAAAATAAACGTAGCTAAATGAAAAGGAAAACTTAAAACTAAATATGAAACTTGGAAGTTAAATACTACTTAAATCTAAATAATAAAAAACTTAAAAGTCAAAGTTAAATTAAACATATATATATATATATAAAATAATAATGAAAGGAAAAAATATTAAGCATATATAAAAAAATTAACGAAGGAAAGAAAAAATTAAAATAAATTAAGATATACAAAAACATGTAAATATGAAAGATAATTATGAAAAATTAATAAAAAAAGGAAAAAAATTACAAAATCATGGAGTTGAATCCAAGCAAGCATGCGTATCAATGAGTTAAATAGATTTGGGAAAGAATAAAATATAAAATCAAATAAAATGAGAACAGAACTAGGAGAAACTACTTTTCATAATTTTTCAATTTTCCCAATTTTAAGAATCGTTCCTTAAAATTTGAAAACAAGAACGGTTAACAAATACATTTGTTAAAAAAAAAAAAGAGAAATATAGATAGAAAACAGAAAACATGAACATTATCAAATAAGCTCTGAACTTTTTTAAAATGTCCCTTTTAGTTCTTGAACATTTAGGAATATCATATTTTGGTCTCTGCATTACAATTTCTTAATGATGAGGTGACTTCTTTCTTAGATGGCTAGGTTACCAAATAAGATGATCACTCTAAATATCTAAGGTTTTAATTTTTTTTATTAGAGGTTAATGGTAAATTGATGATTTATTGGATATCTCAAAAAGTTACTCTGCCTTTAAGATTTTGATTGTCACTATTTTGGCACATTGACATTCTACTTCACTTTCTCAATTAATTTTTTTTATTTGTTTTACATTGTCATGAATGTTAACACCAATATACTGGTTCTATTTTATTTTACTATTCTATTCAATATTTTTTTTATTTGCTTCAAAACTCCAATTTGAAAAAAAATAGTAAAGAGTGGATGAGACAAGGAGAGAATGTGAGAGATTTGAGTCTTGGAAGATAAAAAGAACAAAAGAAGTTTTTAGGTTTTTCTATAAATGTGCTGATTATGTTACTATATTGGGATAAAAATCTATAGAATAAATAACAATATTTCTGGATTTATCAACTTAAGTAGAATATGATGAATCTAGACCATAATTATTCAAATATATAAACACATCATTACTTTGTGAGTCAATGAAATCTACCTGTAGAGACCAAAATATTTTTTTTCTTTAAAGTTTGCAAATTAAAAAAATTGATTTTGGAACCAAAATAAAATAAGATACAAAATTTAGGTATAAAATAAAATTTAAATCTTAGGAAGATTAATTAGAACTGAACTTGGATTATTGAAGCATTTGTATAAGTATGTAAGCAGTGTTTATAAATATAATTTCAAGAATTAAAAATTAAAAACAAATAGTTATATGAGATCTAAATTGTTGTGATAATTACAATGAATTACAAGGTATATATATCTCCTCAAGTATTTTATATTGGTATTTACTTTTTAGTCTACTAATGTTTGGTGATTATTTAAAACTTATATGACTTTTACGATGAGTAATTTATGAGAAATTGTTTTAAATAGTAAAATAGTTGAAAATATTTATACAAATGTAGTTGTTCACATGAGATTTATAGAAAAATTTAATTTGTGGAGTTGAACTTGTATTAATCTTGTATTTATGTTGATTTGATGCGATGTGGTTCGTTCTATAGTATTTGGTTTTTTCCCTCAGTTGAATATCTACGCTTGATTTGAGGAAGCCGGATACATGATATTCTTGAAGTTGAAGTCTTGGAAGAAAACCTATATCTTCAAAAGAACTTCAATCTTTGAGGGCAGTCAACTTCAAGAGTAAGAAGTCTTCTGGCTCTTGGGACAATTTTCTCTAAGCCTTATGGAGTAAAAACTTTATGTCCCCACAAATAAAAGAACTACTCTAATTATAGAGTTCTCTAGTGGGTTTTATGAGTTTGGGTCTAGTTGGTCCATAGACCAGACACATGTGCTCAACGATATTGATTTGGTCATATTTAGCATTTAACCTAAATCAAACTTATTTTTGGGTTCAATTGAACTTTAGCCTAAGTAAATAATATTTAATTGGACTAAAATAATTAACTTTATCCAACCGTTATAATGAAAACATGTGTCGTCGTTAGAATTTGCCAATTTATGTCTTTAGTTTCAATTTGGAACACATTCAATTTTTAATTAGTCCCAAATTTAATTATTTGTATTTTTTTTCAATTATTTATCAACTTTTAAATAGTAAAAATTTATATTTCTCTACTACAAAATTGGCATCCAATGACATCTAATAACTGTCACAAACAATTTATCTGACAGATATTTCTATGTCTTTATATTCTTCTTCTTTGCAAGTACTTCTCCCATTTCATTCTCTAATTTCATTTTTTTCATCAACTAAATTTTATTTATTTATTTTGTATACTAAGCAATATCAAATTATTCTCGAAAGGGTATTTTGTTTGGGTGATTGTTTCCAATGCAAAATCGATTGTGAATATTATTCTTCTAGTTGAGAGTGATATTGTTAAGGATGTAGTTGAGAGAATGAAGATATGTCTAGAATGTCCATTAAAAACGTCATACAAATCACAACATAATCCTTCCACTCAAGGTGGTCATAGCACTGATGATCTTAAACAATCAAATAATGTTACTATAAAGTGAAGAATGACGATCTAGTTGATCCATGGATAAATTTTTGTGCTTTGAGAGAAGAAGAAAGCTCAATGAAAGTGGTGAATGATTTGACTTCTTATTTATCTGACAAGGATGTAGTAGATAATGATGAATTTGATGTTATGTACTAGTGGAAAATAAATATAATGGGTACAAATATTTCATTCTATCAACAATTGTTCGAGATGTTTTGACGGTTCCAATATCTATGATGGCTTATGAATCTGCATTTAGCACAAGAGGAGGATTCTAGATTTCTTTTGTAGTTCTTTGACTCATAGAACAGTCGAGACCTTGATATGAACATAAAATTGGATTCGGAGTGGCTCAGTGTTATTAAATCTCCATCCACAATTTGAAGAGTTAGAGACGTGAGAATATTGAGATAGGTAATTGATTGTTTTTTTTTATTTTACATATCTAACAACTAACATTTTTTATGCTAAATAATATTTTTGTTTACTTTTGTATGATTTGTTTTTTTTTAGGGAACCTATCATCTTCTACTATTTTCGACTAGTGAATTAGGTTTCGAGGAAGGAGCATATTGATTATTATTAGTGTGAGTTTTTCTAGTATAAAATAATATTATTATTACTTAAATTATATGCAATTTTTTATGTGTTTCTATATTTTTCAAGTATTAAGAAGTGTGGCAAAGATTCCAAGAAGAACATTCATCCAAAATTGTGTAATTAGAACTTTTGAATGTATTTATAATGGACATTATTGTAGTTTGAACTTTTGAATGTATTTTTAATAGACATTATTGAACTTTGAATTTTTAAATGTATTTTTAATGGACATTCTCATTTTGTTTTATTATAAAAAATTTTGTGTGAATTTGAACTTTTGAATGAACATTATTGTAGACTTAGAATTTTAAAAACAATATAAAAATTTGGGTTGAGAAACAATACGAAAATGATGGAAATTGAATTCTCACACTTATATAACCAATATATATTTTTGAAAAAAAATGAAATAATTTTGCATAAATTATGGAGAGATAAAAAAAGAAAGGACAAACCCGCCAATCCAACCTGGCCCAATCTGAATTTTTTGGGATGAGTTGGTTGGGTTGACCTTTTCATACTGAACCGATGAGGTTCAATTTTTGCCAACCCAAATACTTTGGGTTGGTCCATATTTTTTCTCCAACCCAACTCAACTAGACTTATTACATCCCTATATCCTCCCACATACTTCATACGTCACATCTCATTTTGGACAACATGGCATAATTTCATTCATCATCAACATCATTATTATTTTCAACACTAAGTTTTTAGCAAGAGTGTAACGTTTAATACACACTTCAGTAGCAGAATTTTCTCTACGTTCGACCCTAGACTCACGAACACCTAGTCTAGTTTACACTTGAATTGGATTAGGAAAGAGTTGTATCGCATAACCATCGTCAATGCATATCATGATATTCCCAACGATTATTGATCATATCCACTCATGCATTCATTACATCTTTACACACATAACCAAGCAACATGACATTTAAAAACTATCTAGGAAATTTGCATCATTACCTAAAAAAACACACTTTTCACATTTATGACTTTTTTTTCATTCTCCAACCTTATTTTAAGTATATCATTGTATCATTGATTCTCATATTTGTGGTAGTGAATAGACTCAAATATACATGTAAACAAAGTAATTGTTTGAGTCTATTGTGGTTTATCACAGACAGAGATTAAAATTTTTCTATATTTGAAATTAAGTTAGCTCATTTTATTATATTTGAAAATGTTCATAATTTTAGTTTTCTAAATAATTTGATGTTAAAAGAAATTGAATCAATCCAAATTTTGTTGATGTCATCCAATAGATGGTATAATATATATTAATTTTCATAAATATAACAAGCCAACAAAATATTTACCAATCGTATACAAAATGAAAAAACCCATGAAACTGATCATTTTTTTAAAATATTTCAGGTTTGCCTTTTCTTTTTATTGTCTTTCTTCCTTTCATCTTCTACGAATTTTTTTTCTTTCTATTGTCTTTTTCTCTTCTTCTTCTGCAATTTTTCTTTTCTTTTCTTTTCTTTTTTCAAACTATTATTTGGTTCAAGATCGTATACCAAATATTATAAAAGATCTATTTTTTATTTTTTTCAAACTATTATTTGGTTAATTCAAATATAAAAGATCATGAAAAAAATCGTTGGAATATTGGATAGTCAAATCTAAACGATCGTGTACAGACAATCTTAAAAAATTATTTAGATTTGGGTAGACAAAATTTAAACGATTATGTTCCAAATATAAACAATCGTATATCAAATCTAAACGATTTTTTCCAAATATAAACGATTATTTTCCAAATATAAACGATCGTTTTCCAAATATAAACGAATGTCTATCAAAAAATCTTTAAAAAAATCGTTGAGATTTGGCTACCCAAATTTAAACGGTCAGATCTAAACGATCGTGTACCAAAAAAATTATGAAAAAATTATTTAGATTTGGCTACCCAAATTTAAACGATCGTGTACAAAAAAAATCTGGAAGAAAAATGAAAAACAATAGTTGACATTTGACTATCTAAATCTAAACGGTCGTGTACCAAAAAATTATGAAAAAAAATCATTTAGATTTGAGTACCCAAATTTAAACGAATCTAAACGATCCTGTAAAATAAAATCGTTTATATTTTGGCTACCAAAATCTAAACGATCAAATCGAAACGATCGTGTAGGAAAGAATAGTCAAATCTAAACAATTGTTTCTCAAATATATTACGTGCGCTGATGCCAATTAATCATGGGGCATTTTTTATATTTCTCATTGTGGGTCTGTGGGCTTTTTTCGCTTTCAAAATTGTTCTATACTGTGTAAATATTTTGTTATTTTTTTATATTTTTTAAAAGACAACACACACATATATATATAGAAAGACGATGGAATTGAAAATTTTGAATAATTAAGGTCTCAGTTGGTAACCTCTTTTTTTGCATTCGAATTTTGAAATTAAGCCTATTTTTTCTTTCCATTTCTTACGATAATTTGTATCTTTCTTAAGTACAATGGTTAAATTTTACACCAAATTCCAAAAACCAAAACAAGTTTTTAAAAGCTTTTTTTAGTTTTCAAATTTTGGTTTGGTGTTTTAAACTTTTGGTAAAAAAGTAGATAAAAAAAAATCAAAGTTGGAGGTAAGAATAGTGTCTGTAAGCTTAGTATTAAAAAATTAAACAATAAATGAAATGGTCCTCATACATGACATAACTAGATGACACATTCTTCCTTAAAGTTAAATTTAAGACCTACAATTTGTAGAGATTTTACTTGTCAAAGTAAATTAATAACCAAATTTAAAATTTATTTTAAAAAATTAAACATTCCAAACTGCCAAAATTTTCTTAAAATTATTTTCCATGTAAATGCTTGATTTTGATTTGATAACATACACATAAAATTGTATAATGTGATCTGTAAAAAAAAAAAATCTACACACTAGTATTATATTGCCTCATAATACCCTTCGATGAGAGCGAATTTAAGAAGGGATTAGGGGCACCCCCTCACATTCTCGATTTTTGTATTTTAATATTAATTTTGAAGTTTGATAATACAATATATATTAAATAATTAATGTTTTTTCTTAGGTAAATTTGGTTTTTGGTGCAGTAGTTGTGCCCCTCTATATCTCTAATATCTTGAGTTTGATTTTCTCTCCAACTTATAGTATTATTTCTCAAAATAATTTTTATTCTAAATATCAATAATTTTCGAAATGATTTTCTAATGAGATATAATTTGATGTTTTAAAAGAAATACAATTTGATTTTCTAAAAGAAATATAATTTGATTTCTTAAAAGGAAGATGATTTTGTTACCTAAAAAGAAGACAATTTGATTTCCTAAAAGAATAATTTGATTCGGGAAGATAATTTGATTTCCTAAAAGAAAAATAATTTTTTAAAAGAGAAAAAAAAAACCTATATAATATAAAACTCTATATTATTTCCTAGCACTCACTTGTTATTTAACACACTTTCACTCTCTCAACAATATTTCATGTAGAAGATATTATTTTTTATTTTTTATTTTTTTGATGCAGGTTTTAAATTAATATATTTACATTATTTATGTATATATTTATTTTATTTTATTTTAGAATTAAATGATATAAGATAATTCTTTTCGTTCATTGTTAGAATATAAATATTGTATCAATTCGCTAGTAAGTTCAAAATTTTCTTAATATTTTTAGTTTTTACTTTTCAATCTATGTTACAAATCATAATATTTATGTTGTTTAATACTAATTTTGTAGAGTAAACATATCAATATGGAGAGATATTTTAAAAGAAAAATAACAATAGAAACTATAGAGACATTATCTTCAAACAAGAGACAAATACCTGATTCAGATAGATCTTATACAGAAATTAATTTAGAAGAACTACCTGCAGATCCTGATCATAGATCGATTTCAAAAAATAAAAACTCAGAGAGGACAATTATAATATGTATTAAATTAATTAATTTTTAAAGCTAATTAATATTGTTTTAGTGTATTTGTTATATAGTGTCCCTATATAAAATTTCTGGATCTGTCACTATCCTTCTAAATCAACGTTACCATAGTTAGAGAAAAATAAAAATAAAGGAGAATTGACATACTTTCATTGGAGTTACTACACTATAGTTACCTTTCTAAAAACAAATACAAATAAAAGACAAACAAAATATGCTATTTGAAAAAAAAAAAAGAGAAAAACAAAGATAAAATATGTGTCAATTTATGTAATATATCAAATTTCTTTAAAAAAGAAAAAACTATAGAAACAATAATAATAACAAACATTAAAACAAGTTGATTTCGTAATGCATTTTTCATGGACTAAAAGTTTAAGACTAAAGTAAGTTTAAACCCTATTAAATAATTCCTTACGGACCAAGAAACAAAAAAGGGAAAAAAATCCATACCAAAGACATTATCTTTAATTTTTCTAATAATAAATAAAAAGAAAACACAATAAAATAAAGGTAACTATTCTATTTAGGTGGGAAGTAGAGGGAGAGATTCTTTAAAATAATTTTTTTAATAGAAAAATACCCATTAGAGAGAGAGAGTATTATAGTTTAATAGAGATACAAATTCAACTAACAATTAGTTAGAATAATAGCCCATGAGCAATCCCAAGGAAAATAAACCCACTTGTTTAATTAAAAATGGTGGTGATTTATATAGGTTTTTGTAATTGAATCTTTTGTTTTTTGGTATTATCCTACTTTTGTTGATGAGTCAACATCCATTCCTAGTCATCCCCTTAACTATCCCACATTAAGATTCTCTTTCCATTAATAGAAAATTAGTTTATTTAAAGAACTCTATTGGTTGTTCTTCTTTAAAAAGAAATTTTGTTGTCCTATTAAAAGTTGGCATGTGATAATTTGAGTTAACCTCAATTCATTTAATTTATGTTTGGCACCCAATTTCCTCACTATTAAACAATAACTACACTTGTTTTGTTCCTTCATAACTTCACAGTTTTTGCTTTCCATAATGATTTAGACTGAGGATTCACAGAGAGAAGTTTATTCATTTCTTAATTATAATGATACATCCATTTAGATTTTGGATGGAGACTTCGACGAATTGAGTGACCGCCGACCACGAACTCCGCAACTTCGACAAAAAGTGAACACGACCCTCACTCTCACGCACACAACTATCCAATAACAGTGGAGATTAGTGCTTTTATTAAACGAAAATTAAATGATCAATTGTATGTTTTTTCTCTCCTAATTTTTTTCTTCATTTTATTGAGATTTTGGAGCTCTGATTCTTTCTTTTGGAGATGTTGTTGTTTCTTTCGACTTTTTCTTTTCTTTCTTAATTTTGTAGGAGAATGAGAGAAACAAAACTATTGGTATGTTTATATATCTTTTGGACAATGGTTTGGAAAGGAGAATGTGGGTATGTTTTTTTGTTTATCAACCTCAAGAACAATATATTTTTTTTTGACGTTTTTTAAACATAAAGAAATATCTATTAATTTTTTGACGTTCTTAAAATGTCAAGAATATCGAATTCATAAACATTCTTAACGTTTTAAACGTCAATAATATATAGTTTTTCTCGACGTTTTAAAAACGTCAAGAAATTTATAAAAAAAATTTGAGGTTTTTAAAATGTAAAGATAATTCTAAAAAAACCTTGACGTTTTAAAAACGTCAAGAAAGTTATAAAAAATTCTTAACGTTTTTAAAACGTCAAGATCATTCTAAAAAATTGTTGACGTTTTTAAAAACATCAAGAAATTTCTAATTACGTCTTGAACTACGGTGTCGGGAATAATTGTATTGGCCTTCGTGTATTTTATACGTCAGTGATTGGCATTTATTCTGACGTTGCTTTTTTTTATGCTAAAAAAGGCATCGGGAGAACTCTAATTTCTTGTAGTGCCTACTTTAGGGTAAGTAGATGAGTGTTTCCTTAAATTGTGTCTCCAGGTCTTGAACAAAGGGTCCTACCCTCTCTATGACATGAGAGGGGTTTCTGTTTAATGGTAGGACCATAAACAAGTTGTTCATTAGAGAAACACTAGTATTTAAAGATTAAAGGTAACTCAGGGGTAAAACAGTAAATTGACCCAACTGGTGTTACGAGCACTCGTGAAGAACTAACTTACTGTTATTAGTCTATATCTATGGACACAGAAATATATCTATAGTGAGAAGAGTTCAGTTGTGAGTCTTTAGTGGAGTGTACACACAGTTAACGAATATTGATTAATGTGAAAAACTCAAGGGTAAAACGGTAAATTGACCCAGTTGGTGTTACAAGCACTCCTAAAGTACTAACTTACTGTTATTAGTCTATATTCGTGGATACAAAAATATATCTACAGTGAGAAGAGCTCAGCTGTGAGTCTTTAGTGGAGTTTACACACAGTTAATGAATATTGATTAATGTAGTTATTGAGTTTAGCCAATTAATCTCAGATCGTTGCAACTTTTCATCTGTAGGTCCATTAAGTCCCTTTCATAGTTCATAAAGGGTAATGAGGTTTATTCATATTGGTTGTAATTTGAAATGTTTAAATTTACTTTGAGAATTAGTTTCATGTCACTATACATTATAATATAAAGTTTATATGTTAATCAAACTTTATTATATAAATTTAATTTTGAATATAATTCGAAATTAATTTATTAGAGATAAAATATTTGAATGAGTTCAAATATTAATTTAATGTGAATTGGAGTCATATTAAAATTATTTGTTATGAGAGAAACTTATATTTGAATATGATTCAAATTTAATTTAAGTTAAATATAAGAT
>JBBPDI010000005.1:9985284-10002901 GCA_037974545.1 Cucumis variabilis
TTGAATGAAATATTAATTAAATATGATTTAATTAATTATTAACTAATTGATTAATTGTTAATTAATTAGTAGATTTTATAATAGAATCTTATGATTCTCTTCCACTCCTTTTCCTATTCCAAGAAGGAAAGAGAGTTATAAATATCTAGAAGAAAACAGTTTTCTAAAACGAATTGAATAAAGAAAGAAAAAAAGGTAAGGCTTTTGATCCCTGCAAAAATAAAAGAGTTTCTCTCAAATATCTTTAAACATTTTCTCATCCCAATTGGTTTCCACAAACCAATCTCATCCTAGAGGATAGGAAGGTCTCTGAGGATGGTGTCCCCAATTCATCGTCATTTTTTGAATGTAGGAGCAATCAAATATGTGTAAGGTTGTCAGGGCGCGACAACCTTATAACCATAGGAGCGACACAAAGTCATTTCTTCAAAGACAAGTAGAGCTCACTGAACTGCACGGTCGTTCTGTAGATTGGGCCGAGTTATTCAAAGAAACGCACGCTAATAGTAGTGGTGAATTCATTTCACCAATTGCAGAGGACGCTTTCGTAAATTTTAGAAAACTTTATGTTTGGTTATACTTTTAATTATTCTATGTTTTTAAGTTCGATAATCTCTCAAACTTACAAGCTTCTGTTGTGCAGAATCAGATGGTGGATCTTCAGTCTCAGCCCATCCCAGAGGGTTCTGAACCGCTAATTGAGGACGAGATATGCGAGACAGTTTTGGGTAGACGACTGAGCTACTCAAAAGGTGTTGGTTGGAGCCTAAAACCCAAGTCTAAGACTGCCGCTTTATGTATAACTACCAGGCACACGTAGCAGAGGTTAACGAACTCAGAGCGAACCTTCACAATGTCAACCGAATGCTCCAAGAACAACGTTTGAGGGAGGAGGAGCGAGATCGACAAATGACGGATTGTGCATGAAAAATGGAAGAGATGAAGAAGATGCTTGAGGAGATTAGTCTAGCGCAGAGAGGTTCGTGATCACTTGGGTACGCACTTTTCAATATTTAATTTGTTTAACTTTTCATATGTGATATTCTAACAATACTTTCATGTTATTTGTAGCTTTGACGTCCATTGCACTAGAGCATTAGACTTTAAGTTTTTTTTTAGTGTAATGTTTTGAATTATGTAATTAATTTTTTTTATTGAACATATTTAATGTATCATTTGATTTCGCAATGAATAATATTTTCATTTCAATCAATTTACTACAAATTTTATTACATCAAGTTTTACTAATGAATAAATAATAATAAAATTAAAAAACAAAAACAAATAAAAAAATAAATAATAACCCTTTTGTGACGCCGACGTTGCGGAAGGCTTATGCGACGTATTAGGGTTGTGCGTGGGAAAAGTTTTTTGCAATGTGGCTATCGACGTTGTGAACGATGTCGCTATAGCTTTTTGCGATGTGGCTGTCGTCGGTTTTATTGTAGTGAAGTTACAAATATTGAAAGTTATCTCACTAAAGTGGAGTTTTTTACCCAAACTCCTCGTTACGCGCATCAACCTTATTCTTCCTACATGCCCCTTTGGATAGTTGGCGATTGACACTGGCCAAGTGATGAATATAGCTCAACTAATGCGATAAAGTTGTATAAGCAAGACTCCTTATCGAGAATTTACCACAAATCTAACTACTAATAACATATTGACAAGTGAAAAGTCAAAAAATGATGAATTGAAAAGGTATAAACATGTAGTATATGTATAAAGAATGTAGGTCTTAGGCCACTGTAAAATATGAACAACATATACTACACAAAAATGCAAAAATGGAAAGAAAGAAGAATGGGTTGAAACACAAGTTAGGGGGAACGGGGGATGGCTCTCTTCCTCTCAAAATTTAAGCTTTAGCGTTACACACTGATTAGAAAAGAAGAAGTGTTATACATCTGGTGGTTAGGCTAATCCTTGCCACCAACTCTCTAGGCTTTTGCCCCTTTTAGGCTCTTTTGTGTGTTTGGCAGTCTGTTCAAACGTCTCTCTATTCTTGGTGAATATGAAGTGCTTTTATAGGTAACTTTAATAACTGACATTTCTGCGCGTTATCACCAAGCACCGTACTGTAAATAGCTAATTTAATTAGCATACTGCCCATAGTTATACAATATAGATTATACTGCATGACTTAGAACACGATAAGATATGTAGAAGCTTAAATTTTCTGTGTTCGACCCTGGACTTACCAGGAAACCTCTCTTTGCTTATACTTGGGTGAAAGAGAGGAAAGCTTGAGGGATAATGGTTATTCTCATCTGTTTAGCAACACATGGATATGAATGCACTTTCTATCGCATTATCCTATTTAGTCGCTAATAGTTGCTCACTTAGAGCCTTTCACGCTAAATCCTCGACCCTAATGTTTTTAGAGTACAATGCATATTTTAAACCAGCTAAGTTTTTAGCACCGTTGTAGGGAAATTTGCATTTTTTTTCCTATTTAACTTAATTGTGTGTCAAATTATGCAAAAGTTCAATTTTAGCTGAATCGTATACTTTAGCCGAAAAGCTCGTGAACGAGTTTATGAATGAGGACGAACAATCTGAATTCCATCTTGAACCTGAGATTGAACGAACATTTTGAAGGAATCGTAGGCAAAAGCAAATGAGAAATCGAGCAAACATGGAGAATCAAAACAACAATGACCATGCCGACCAGAATGTCCCAGAATAGAATTTCGTATACTTAGCGCATGATCTAGAATACCCCATCAGATCATATGCATTGCCAAACCTCTATGATTTCAATCCAGGCATCGAGTATCCAGAATTTGGAGAAAATTCACGATTCAAAATCAAGTCGGTAATGCTTCAAATGATACAGGATGTTGGATAATATTGGGGGCACTCGCATGAAATCCTTATGAGCATATAAGAAACTTCCACTCTATTTGTGCATCGTTTAATATGTTGAGACAAATTGCGTTTAGCAGTATTTCCACTCACATTACGAGATGAAGCTAAACAATGGGCCAATTCTTTGGAAGAATAAGAAGCAACAACATGAGTCAACTTGATTGAAAAATTTATGAAGAAATTCTTTTTACCCATTGAGAATGCGAGAAGACAGCAAGACCCAATGACCTTCAAATAGAGAAATAGTGAGAATCTGATAGACAAGTGAAGGAGATTCAAGAGAACGATAAAGAAATGCCCTCACCAAAGAGTCCCTGGACGCGTTCTGATGGGAAATTTTTACTTCAGGATAAGTAGGGATACATAACAATCTATTAATGTTGTGTTCACATGTGAGATGCTTAGATCATCTTATAACCAGATCAAAACAACGCTGGATGCTATGGCCAACAACAGTCAAGAATGGAGAGATGATGGCTTTGGATCACAAAGTGATAGTAAAGGCTGTAGAAGAGATAGAGGAAGAATAAAAGAATGGGTGGATAGGAACAAGATGGTGGCATTACAGGGATAAGTAACGAAGATGAATAAACTCCTTTAGTCCATGGCCCTATCGCAATTCAATGTCAATGAAGCTTAACTCACCTGGTATAAAAAGTGACCAGAGTAGGATGTGTGGGATGTAGGGGATCGCACAATGTTGACGCATGGCCCTTGAACACGGATAATGTTGCATTCTTAAGAAATTATTCTTACTCCAACACATACAATGAGGGATGGAGAGATCATCCAAATTTTAGTTGGGATGGTTAGAGGCAAGATGTTCAATAGCGACAGAGTGGTCAATTAAATCACAAAGGTGAAGCATTTGGCTACCGCCAAAGATAATACAATGAAAGACCACAACAACCAGCTTAGCGTCACCACATCCATAATAATCCTACCCAACCCTCCTCCTCCTCATCACCAATGGAGACCCTATTTCATGAATACATACAGAGGAATGATGCTTTTCTGTAGAACCAAGCCTCATCCATTAAGAATCCATAGTTGTAATTGAGAAAGGTCGCAAGTGATATCTCCAAAAGACCAAAAGGGTCCCTCCCTAGTAATGTAAAAGCGCCAAATCAAGTTGGAGGATCAAGAAAAGAAAAGTGTCAAGAAGTGACACTTGGAAGCAAAAAGAATTTGACCATCCGCAAACCAAAGTAACACTTCCAAATCTTTAAACTTTTCTTTAACTAATGATGATTCTTCCTTACAGAATACAAAGGTACCGAACGAGAAAGTAAAGCACGCTAGGCAAGGAGAACAACGCAACAAGACGTTTACCCAGACGATGCACTCTGATCCTTTACCGCTACCTCCATTTCCTTGTTGCCTAAAGAAGAAAGGTGACGAACAAAAATTTCTCAAATTTTTGGACATTTTGAAGCAGTTGTATAACAATATCTTGTTTGTTGATGCGTTATAGCAAATCCCACCTACGTCAAGTTCCTAAAAGATATTTTGGTGAAGAAGAAAAGGTAAATGAATATGAAACAGTAGCTCTAACGCAAGCAACAAGTGACGTCTTCAAGAAGAGGGATTCAAGAAGAGGGTTCCAGAGAAGATGACAGATCCTAGAAGCTTTACTGTCCCTTGTTCGACAGACAAAATTATGGGTCATGCTCTATGTGATCTTGGGGCAAGCATCAATCTGATGCCTCTGTCTATCTTCAAGAAATTAGGGATAGGTAAGGTGTAGCCAACTCTCATGAGGCTCCAATTCACAAACAGATTCATCGCTAAGCCAGAAGGAAGAATTTTGAAGATGTTTTGGTAAAAATGGGCAAATTTGTATTCCTTGTAGACTTCGCTATTTTGGGTTATAAAGTTGATTGGAAGGTGCCTATTATTTTGGGACGACCATTCTTGTCAACTGATCGTGCCCTCATAGACGTCTACCAAGGGGAATTGACAATGCATTTTAATGATGAGGAGATCAAATTCAAAGTTTACAATGTAATGAAATTTCTTGTAGGTGTTGAAAATTGTAGCATAATAGAATCCCTTGGATGAGACTATTGTGAGAAAGAAGCTTACATCGAATTGTTCAAAGCTGAAGAAGTCCTAGAAGAAGATAAACTCGATTATACACTAGAAGAAGTTAATGCTGTATCTAGCGAAAAGAAGTTTGAGCCTTTGGATCTACAAACCAAAGGCGAGAAGAAGATGAAGCCATCAATTGAAGAACCACCAGAACTAGAGTTCAATCCTCTGCTCGACCACCTGAAGTATGTATATCTAGGAGAGAATGACACTATGCCCATTATTATCTTTGCCCATTTGAAGGACGCAGAAGAAAAGGTGTTATTGCGTATACTAAAACGTCACAAGAATGGAATAAGATGGACTCTGATGGATATTCAAGGCATAAGCCCATCCGATTGCATGCATAAGATCAGGTTGGAAGAAGGTCACACGAGCATCATTCAGTTTCAAAGACGATTGAATCCCATGATGAAAGAAGTTGTTAAAAAGGAAATTATCAAATGGTTGGATTGAAGAGTTATCTATCCAATCATAGATAGTGAATGAGTTAGCCTAGTTGATAACTTGTAGAAATATGAGTTATTGCAGTCTTTTAAGTAAAATAATGAGGTTTTATTGCATAAAAATAGAAGAATGCAGAGAGAAAAAGTAGAAAATTTAACTAATATGCGAAAAAGTCTACCGACAAGAACTTTATCCTTATTTTAATGAGGTTTCAACATGTTTTATCGTAGGATGTTAGGCAAAAAAGAGCAAAGTTCAACGCAAAGTAATCTTTCTAACTTTTCAGCCTGAGGAAGTAGATGTGAAGCAATCAAGTGACTAGCAGACAAAAAAATTTGACGGGAATTTCAAAAAAGGACAAGTAGAATAGGCTACGCAACAGAGCGACAACTTTTTAGAGTTTTAATGGCACGTGCTGGCATGTTAGTACCACTTTATGTAAATCAACCTATGCACCCTTCCTCAGATAGTGTGCACAAATTGGCCGAACACGCAAGATCTTTACAATCTCCACATTCTCTCCATCATCATACGCTAGGTGAGAATTCCACAACACCACTATTCTCTCCCTCCTATCTAGGCAACTTCCGACCAAAGAGAATGATTTATCAAACTCAGAGACGTAACCATTCACTTATGTTTCCATTTATTGACTTTATTATTGTATTGTTTTGTAATGAAAACATTAGGGTGAAAAGGTTCAGATTGTTATGTTTGAAGGCAATGTATTTCTACTACCACTCTGTCATCTCTTTATCTCTTTCATATATATCCATGATTGAATAACTACATATAAATGAGTGATGTGCTTGATATAATGAAAACCATATTTAATGTAATACTAGTTTTGTTTAGTTGAGAGTTTATTCTTAACCTTGATCCTTTGAAAAAAGATACAAAATAGAAATCAAAATCATAATTTACGCTGGACTAGGCAAGCGGCGAAAAGGAATATAGTAATGTATTTGCATCGCTAAGATCCCCCTTAACATGTCTTTCTGAGAGGATGTTGTGTAAACCTGATATTTTCTCGGCCTATTTTATGTTATTCTTTTATGTGAAAGGAATAAAAGAAAAATGGAAATTAAGTATATATTATATAACTATATAATATATTTATTGGTTATTATTAATTAGGGTAAAGACAAAAGAAAAAGAAGAAAGAGGAATGGCATTTCGGTGGAATTTGTTTTGTTGTAATTAAACCATCCACCTCTAATTTTGTTTCTTTCCTTCTTCACCATTTTCTTCACCATTTCTGCACCAAAATTTCAGAGACTTCAAAGGGAAGAAGGCTGAGAGAGGAAGAAGAAGAAGCTCAAGAATTTTTAGTTGAAAAACACAAGGAGTTTGCAAAATCAATTTCTCTATAGTTCACTAAGCACAGCTCTGGTTTTTTTATTGATTTTGAGCTACACAAACAGAATTTAAAGGTGAGATTTACATATATTGAAATATAATTCATTTTCAAACAAACTTTATGAAGGAAGCTTGATCAAATTCTGATGTTCATTTGGTGAATTTTGACAAAGAACACAGGGCAGGTGATTTTCTCGCGAAATCAGGAGACCTCTGGTGTTTTCTGTATTTCAGGGTGTACCGATGGAGTTAGGATCTCTATTTTGTATGGTTGGAAAGCTTATTCAGTTTACTACAACGTTTCTGAAGAAACTGTGAACCAAAAATGACTAAGAATAAGTTAAATTGCAGGGATAAGTTAAAGGGATTGTTGTTCGCGCGATTGTTGGAGTGGTTCAGTTTCGAGGGCTACCTGAGATTATACACAGGGAATCAGATTTAGATGTCTTGAGGTAAGTTTTATAGGACCACAAAATGAATATTGACATAAAGAAATCTAATTTTGGTTAAGTATTGAAAGAGTTATGATCATTTGAATTGTGTGCTGTGAATCTGGAAAATTCTGAGTAAAGTGTATAGTATGGATTATTATTTTTAAGGATAGAGTTCTTTAGCAATATCTTTAGTGAGCTATGTCAAGCATAATATTTTAATATCATAATATTTAGGTTTCTAATACTCGGTTATGATTGTTTGATAGGCCAAGAGGAAATAGGTCGGATTTACAGATCGAGAAACTAGTCTTAAGACCGTGAGTGACCAAGACCAGTTTTAAAAATACTTTTTATTTTCTCTTAATTATTAAGTATGATTGATTGATCTACACGTTTATTTACAAGTATGAGTATCGAGACTAGATTTCTTAATGAAAATTTATGCTAGCACGTGATTAACGAATGTTTGGAAAGTATTTGAACCATTGTATTTCAAACAAAAGGATGAGTTACCAAGTTTTGCTTTAAGAACTACAACTTTTCACGAACAATCTAAGTAACCTTGAGCTCTACAAAAGATAAAGATAGCAGGTAGGTTTTAATGTTTTTGTATGATTTTTCTAATGTTTTTATTAACTACAGGACTGAGGTATTGAGCCCAAGACTATATGGTACCGTGTGCACACAGGTTAGATTCTGTTGTTGACGTTGAGTGTACTCTATAACAACGATGCTGTCGTGAGTGCTGGGCAAGTCCCACTACATCATAGAGCTTGTAAACGTTGTTGTACTGGGTGTGTCCTGCACAACATAGATTTATCATGTTAGTTAAAATATATTGATATACTTGATATGCCTTGCCAGATTTCAACGATGTATTTACTTAGTATTTGAGAAAGCTATTTTTACTATTACGTATTTATGTTCACGACTTGTATAAACAGATTTATATGTGTAAGCTTTCACGTGCTCTTACTTATAAATTTCTAGTTTTAAACTGAGTCACTCACTGAGCTTCAGAGCTTACCCCTTCCAAAATGTTTTACCCACTTTCCAGGTGGAGATTGAGTTCTCGGTGCCTGATAGACTGCCTTAGTCTACTGAAGCTTCGATATCGATTGCTAATATGTGGTTAGAGTTGTACATAGAGTTTGTTGTGTTATGATGTATATATCTTAGTTTGATATAGATACTCTACAATTTATGTAAGCTTTAGGAGTTATGGTAGTATAAACCTTTGTTGGTTATGTTTTGGTTAAGGTGTCCCAGGTTTACTCGTGAAATCAGTTATTTATGGGCTACACTTTATGTATGTATGTGACTAGTTTAGGATCCAACGTGTTATGTTGCATATATAATAGTTTATGTACTAGATTAGCAAGTTTATCACGTTAAAGTTTTCAGTAGGGTCGACCGTTACAAGTAAAGAAAAGCATTGTCTGTCGACTTTACACCGTCTTTCGGTCTAAGTTAGCAGGTAGTCTGGGAGGGGGTGTGACATGTTGTGTGTGGTAAAACATGCTGAGCGGTGTGGACCTTAATCAAGGGTAGGCTACTATTAGTGCATGCATAATGAGTCACGATTTAATGTAATTTAACCCGTGTATTTACATCCCAAATGTTTAGTGAGTACAGTAGTACACTAACAAGTGTCAACCTTAATTCGTGGTTAAATTATCCAAATCACATCGAAGTATTTAAATCACATCGAAGTAATAGACATCAGCTAGTTTGTATAGTAATTTAATTATGTCTCCTTCCTTATCTCGTCTAAGAGGAAAATACATTTACACGCATCATAACTCCATAGTCACCTTGCACCGCCAAGCACTGTAGTGTAAACAGTTAGGAAAAGTTTGCATATTGTTCATGCAACTTATTATTCAATTTTTACCACATGATTTTTCACGTTTTATGCTTAAATAGGAGCTAAGAAATAATTCTCTGTGTTCGATCCTGGATCACCCAGGTAAACCTATTGTTTCTCTTACACTTGGACAAGCAGTAGGAAAACTTGTACTGAACAAGGACTTAAGAATTATGCGATGAAGAGGTACATTGTGAGTATTTCGGAAAACTATGATCATGTCTTATGACTCATCGCCTACAATGGAAACATGCGATACAGAGAGTTACAATGAGCACATGACGCGCGATGACTTGATTCTGTGATCTATTATAGTCATATTATACATAAATGAAAGTATTAAGTCCAAGCACTAAATAGATAACCACCAATCCAATATGTCCTTAAGAAAGAAGGAATAACTGTTGTTATGAATGAGTAAATTGAATTAATCCCAACACAAACAATCACGGGGTGGAGGATATGTATGGACTACCATAAGCTGAACACAATAACAAAGAAAGATCACTTCCACTACCTTTCATTGACCAAATGTTGGACAGGTTCGCAGGAAGAGAGTATTATTGCTTTCTAAATGGTCACTCTGGGTACAACCAAATCATAATTACACCGGAGGATCAACACAAAACCATGTCCACATGTCCTTATGGTACATTTGCACTTCGCTGAATGCCTTTTGGGCTACGCAATGCACCAAGGACATTTCAAAGGTCCATGATGGCTATCTTCTCAGACTTTTTAGAGAGTTCAATGCAAATATTTATGAATGATTTCTCAATATTGAGGATTCTTTCAAGGAATGTATGGAAAACTTAGAAGAATTGTTAGAGAAACGTGAAGAGACATGACTCGTTTTGAATGGGGAGAAATGTCACTTCATGGTTAGAGAGGGGATTGTGCTTGGACACAAGATTTCCCATGCGAGACTAATAGTGAACCTCGCGAAAATTGATGTGGTTAGAAAACTACCACCACTTTCAGACCTCAAGCCTTTGAGGAGCTTTCTGGGTCATGCAGAATTTTCTAGAAGATCCATTCGAGGATTTTCTCATATTGACAAACCCCTTACTATATGTCCTAATCAACCATATGTCTTTGATGAGAAATGCAACCAGGCATTTCAGACTATAAAAGACTCATTGACCTCAATGCTTATCCTTATCTACCCAATTGATCATAACCATTTAAACTCATATATGACGCGAGTGATGTAGCGGTAGGGGTTATTCTAGGTCAAAAGAGGAACAAAGCAATCCATCCTATCTACTACATGAGTAAAATCCTTAATGAAGCTCAAGAAAATTATACTACCACCGAGAAAGAGTTGCTCGCGGTAATATTTGCCATAGAAAAGTTTAGGAGCTATATTGTGGACTTTAAAGTTACAGTGCATTCTGATTATTCTACGATCAGAAATCTCATGGCGAGAAGGATTCCAAATTGCAGCTAATCAGATGGATTTTATTGCTCAAGGAATTTGATTTAGAGATTGTAGACCGCAAGGACACCGAAAACCAAGTACCGAATTACCTATTGCGTTTTTAAAATGAAACTTATCAACGTGAGAAGAAGGATATTGAAGATGGGTTCTAGATGAACAACTTTTCCGTGTTGAAGTAAAGGAACCTTGGTATGCAGACATAGTAAACTATTTGGTGTATAAAACATGACCGTAAGACTTCAACAATCATTAGAGAAAGAAGTTATTTCATGAATGTCGCTTTTACAGATGAGATGAACCCTTCCTTTATAAACTGAGGCCAAATCAAATCTAAAGGCGGCGTGTCCTTGGAAATGAAACAACTGATATTATCGCCAAATGTCACCAAGCACCCTATGGAGGGCACTTTGGCATATAGAGAACGACTGCTAAGGTCTTGCATAGTGGTTATTTTTGACCTACTCTCTTTTAAGATGCGAAAAAATTTATGGTCAAGTGTGATTGGTGCCAAAGGACAGGAAACATGTCATTTCACGATGAAATGTCTCAAAAGCTTATCTTAGAAATTCAACTCTTCGATGTGTATGGAATAGACCTTATGGGACCATTCCCTCAGTCTGGTGGCCATATTTACATCTTGTTGGTTGTAGATTATGTCTCAAAGTAGGTTGAAGCAATCTTCTGTTCAAAGAATGATGCAATTACAGTAACCAAGTTTTTAAAAAGAAACATCTTCTCACGATTTGGGAGCCCCAGAGCCCTTACCAACCATGAAGGTCCTTATTTCATTTATCGCACCATGACCAAATTACTTACAAAGTATAATATCACCAATTAAATTGCTACAACCTACCATCCTCAGACAAATGGTTAAGCGAAAGTATCCAACAGAGAGATCAAGAAGATATTAGAAAAAGTGGTGAACACATCCTGCAAGGATTGGACGGATCACCTGAATTTTGCATTATGGGCTTATTGCACCACGTATAAGACACCGCATGAAATGTATCCTTACGCATTAGTCTTTCGGAAAGCATGCCACTTACCACTAGAATTGGAGCACAAGACATTATGGGCGTGCAAAATGTTAAACTTTGATCACAATGTTGAGGGAGAAGCAAAGTTACTACAGTTACATGAGCTTCAAGAGTGGCATTCTCAAGCCTATGAGAATGCAAATATTTATAAGGAAAAGACGAAGGCATGGCATGATTGCTGCATTCGTAGACGCGAATTCAGGGTTGGATAGAAAGTTCTATTATTTAATTCTCAATTGCAATTCTTTTTGGGTAAACTAGGTTCATGATGGTCTGGACCATTTTTGGTCAAACAAGTCTTTCCACATGGTGCTATAAAGATCACTTGGCTAGACGAAACCAATGTGTTTAAGGTAAATGAACAACGACTCAAGGCGTATCTTGAAGGGAAACAACGAGACATATGTTCATCAAATTACTTGTAAAACGCCTCTAACAACATTACCTTTAACGCATAAAAACGTTTTGTATCGTGTTACAAGATCATATTAATTAGGCAAAACGTATTATTTTGAGCATCCCTGTCCCCTTCTTTTCTTTTATCCTTTTTTACCTGTGCTATTTTCTATATGTGTTTTCTTGCCTCTTACTGCTTTCTTTATCGCTTTCTTTATTGCTTTCTTTATCGCTTTGTAGCATAGGTTCAAATGTTTTATGCCTACGGGGTAAGTGAAGAACCCTTATGCGAGATGGATTTTTTGCAAAATAGGTGGCAAATTTTCATCATTGCAAATTTAAATTGCCTACGGAAATGTGTATAATATAAGAGAGCCAAAACGTTCTCATCACTCAATGAACACTGAGGGTCTTAAAGAGATGCATCAACTCTGTGTTAGATGCATTTATTGACGTGACTAGCATGATGATTACGTTTTGCTCTTTAAATAGCAAAGAAAACTCTAAACCCTCTTATAATCCTCCTATGAAAACTTTCAAATTTATCGCGTAGAAGGAGTTCCTCTCAGTTCAGTAAGTTCTGAATTGAAAAACTCAAGCTCTTATCATGAACTTCATCAGAAATGCATCACACGTTTCTTAATTCGATGGCTGGGCAACTACATAAAACTATAACAGCTTCCCATTCCAGAAAAATCCCTAGAAAAGAGATGCTTCTTCCTTAGGGAAGCACCTCGAAGCATTTAAGAAAATTGAAATCACTTCTCAGAAATTTGGCCCTGTAGGTTTTGGGAAGAAGATCCTCCTCAAACCTCAAATGCAATCATTTCTGTCCCAACTCCATGCCGATAAACCTAATGTAGGATAAGTTCAAAAACCAAAATGGAGCACCAGTAAAGCTGTTATTGATGCTGGTGAATGGATGTAGCGTGAAGAAAACATCTACAAGGAATTACCCGATTTAGGAACAGGTATGGAAATGATGCATCTTAGTGTAACCAGCCCAAATACAAGCATCTGAAGCAATATCTCTTGTCTTTTGCCATGGTTAATATGTTTGGTTAGCTAGCTAGTAATAGAATGTGTTCTTGATACTAAGAGAATCAAAATGAATATTGTATGAGTTTTGTAGAGTTAAATACAAACATCTTAACACTATGTCTTTGAAAGAAGAGCAATAATATAGATTGTAATCACCTGACAAGTAAGGATCGCATTTAGCTAGGCGAATAGTGAGAAGATTGCAGTAATGCAATCTCATCGCCAAACTCATCCTTTGCATACACTTCCAAGAAGAAATTGTGTGTACAGTGAAAGTACTGAGAGGTTGCTTGCCTTAATTAAGGATAAGTTACTGATAATATATTTAAGATGACTAGATATAAATCATAGCTTAACTCTGAGTATTTACATTCCGAGAGGTGAACAAGTATGACACAAGCGGTGAGAAATTGCTCATCCTAATTCGAAGTTAATACATGCTTTGTATTGCCTTGATGTATTAAAAGACAAAGTATTATGTTTAGATAATCAAACCTTCTTCATCATCATGCTTATAATAAGTTCACATTCCGTAATTTCATCACGTCATGCTCATCTTGCACCGCCAAGCACTGTCGTGTAAATAGCTAATTTAATTAGCATACTGTCCATAATTATACTGTATAGATTATACCGCATGACTTAGCACACGATAAGATAAGTAGGAGCTTCAATTCCCTGGGTTCGACCCTGGACTTACCAGGAAACCTCTCTTTGCTTATACTTGAGCGAGTGAGAGGAAAACGTGTACGGTAATGTCTATTCTCATCAGTTTAGCAACACATGAATAGGAATGCACCTTTTATCGCATAGTTCTATTTAGTCTCCTAATAGTCGCTCAGTTAGAGCATTTCACGTTAAATCCTCGACCCAATGCTTGTAGAGTACAATGCATATTCGAAACCAACCAACAGGCTCCATGACTCAACCGTTAACTAGTTTATGTTTTGCAGATTTTGATTGATAATATAATTATTGTTTATTTCATTAACAGTTGGAGGTTTCAGCAATAACAATTTTAAGATGTCTTCATCTGCTCTGAAGGCTTTAACGCATAATCTGATGTTATGTCTTCTAAACTTAAGCATCCATTCCTCACCATAAAAAAGGTTGTTGATCCTTATTCCATAGAATAACCTAATATTCCAAAAGAAAATCACACTAGTTGTTGATTGGGAAGAAAGAATTTCCTATGCAAAAGCTGTTGGGTTTTATGTCCTAAAACTCATGATTTGCAAAGGTTAAAATATTTTATTATTCGATAAAGTTTTTTTGAAGTATTGTTCAATAAATTGTAATTGTATAAGAGAATTGCTTATGATAAAATTCATAATCCAATAAATAAAGTTCTTAACTATAATATGAGTACTTGAATTTATATAGAAACATAAACGTGGGTCAAATTCAAGTAATACTCTAAATGCTCTACAGTATACGGATATAGTTGGACGCCTTATTCTGGGGACATTGTGGACATGACCTACTTTGTAGTTAGAACAAGCAAAGTGGTCCCAAGACGCTTATATAGAGATATTTGAGTGAGAGCATCCTATGCAATGAGATTGTATAAAAACAAACCATGAAATAGTCTTTTTTACAGTATAACATCGTTAACTGATTAAAACTGACTATTTCTATTACAAATGATCTAGGTAACTCAACCTTAATATTGAGCTAACTCAATCAGAATTGTCCTTAGATCCACATAGTTGAGGGCAGTTCATCAGCACTGCTCCAATAGATCTCCCATTTCGAGGGTAAGATTAGGATGATAGTTGAGGATATAAGTTGCAAGACATAATTCATTCATACCTGTTTTTAGGGTTCATATATAGTTTGTCTCCATGGGTACCCCTATTTCATTGTATCTGATTGGGATCAAGTGTTCCTTAGTAACTTTTGAAAAGAGTTGTTCCATTTGTAAGGGACTCAATTAAAGAGAAGTATAACTTAACGACCCCTAAACTAACGAGCAATTAGAAGTGGTTAACAAGTGCTTGGAGTTGTACTTAAGGTGTTTTTATCATGAAAAACCAAAAGACATGGAGTGAGAAAATAGAATGGGCAAATATTGGTAAAAAAAACTCTCCCTATGCGCTGGTTTATGGACAACCCCCTCCAATAATTTCATGTAGACAATTGGGCACCACGCCGAATGATTCAGTGGAATATTAGTTGTAATATTGGGATGAAATGCTAGCTACCCTAAAAAGTCACTTGCAGTGTGTCCAAGAACAAATGAAAAAATTTGAAGATGTGCACAGTAGAGATTTGGTTTCGAAAATTGATGATTGGGTGTATTTAAAAATACAGCCATATAAACAGCAGTCATTGGCTAAAAAGCGTTGTGAAAAATTGTTGCCCAAATATTTTTCCCGTACTTGGTGTTAGAAAGAGTCGAGGAAGTGGCCTATCTGCTGAACCTACTAGAAACTGCTAGAATCCACTCGATTTTCCACATGTCATAGCTTAAGAAGTCGATGGCAGACAAGCATCAAGTCCAACCCGGCATATCATTACTCAATAATCAGATGGAATTGGTTTTAGAACCAAAAAAATGTGACTCAAATGCATTGGAATGAGGTTGAACGTGATTGGGAGTATTTGGTTCAATGGAAGGATCAATAGATGAACAAAGCCACTTAGAAATCTTATGCGATGCTACAAAATCAATACCCATATTTTTACCATGAAGACAAGGTGTCTCTTCTCCATGGGGGTATTGCTAGGCCACCAATCACTAAAACGTATAAAAGGAGGGGTATGAAGGAAGTTTTAGCGTAGTTAATATGGTTGTTAGGTTGGTCGGTGGTCCTTACACCATATGGCAGCAGTAGAAGAGGAATATATATCTCGATGTTTTGTGCTAGAGTTGATTAGTCTGAATATTGTGTATTTTGAATGAACTATGTTCATTTGGAGAGAACATCTCTCTTACTTGTCTGGAAACTATTGTTGAATTTCTTTCATATTGCTGTGGATCAATACAGATCATATATATTATTCCTCCCAACATCATTGTGTTTGTGTGTGCTGGTTTGGAATTCTCTATTGTGTTTGTGTGTGTTGGTTGAAATTCTGCAGGTACCTTATCTTGGAGCTTAGCAGTCTCTTACACTCTCTAAATCCTGAAAGTTAGATGCTTGTTGAGTTTATTAATCGTGCCACCAAACGAAAATGGGAAGTGATTGTCCTTTTAGATGTTATGCGTCATTCTTTTGATGAAAAGTTGATAATTAAGCTAGAGGAGGAGTAATATGGGAGATGAGGTAGTTGTCGAGTTGTTTGGGTATGTGCTTCTATTGCTTGCTTTTATGATGTCTTTGGTTAGTGTTGGTGATTCTTCAACAACTGTTTTGGTTTGGAGGTTGGGCTATGAAAGTTTTTTGATATTGTTTTTTTCGATATATGATGTTGTTGGTTTCTTAGCTGTTTTGGTTGTTATCTTATTCCATACCTTATTTTAAAGTTGTGTGGGCTGCTTTTGCAATTAAAGCTTAGATTATGAACAATGTCTATGTTTTATCTTATTAGATGTTGTATTTGAGACTTTTTTATCTGAAAAAATATATATCTTAACCAAAGGGAAAGTTTATTAGTATCTTGCTAATTGGCTCATATTTGTTTAAGATCCCTAACTTGTTGTTTGAGCTATTTTCGTAGTTGTTCCAGAATAGGTTTAAAGTGACTTGTCTCAGCTGTTGTCACAAAAGTTGCAGTTCTTACAAATTATTTCTTTCGTTATTTACATTTGATTTGCTGAGATGTTTTTTCTTTTCCAGAGCTCTATCAATTTATTACGAGGATAGTTTTTATTGTTCCACTGTAAGCTCAAAAAGCTTTCTTTGCTAGGGTTGCCACACATGTTTTGCTTGTTTTTCCATTGAAAATTTGCATAAATTATTGGGTTTGAAGCAAACAACTTCAATGAGTGTGATGACAGTTCTTGCCCATGGTTTGTTAAATGACTGCAATGAATTCGAGGCATACTACATTGCTTTATAGGTGACTAAAGCTGAGTTCTTTGAGAACGATTTCTCATCCATAAAGCCTAAGGTTCATTTTTTAAGTTGAAGGAGTTTAGAAAGAGAAGGAAAAATACAATTTAATGAGAGGGGATTTCACAAACTTAAGAGGAGTAAGTTTATCGCCACTAATAGTCACAAGCCTAAGTCTTAAAGGGAGTTTCATACTTATGACGAACCTAAGTTCTGAAGAGAGGAAATCTCGCAACTCATCCATCGAGTTATGTTCTTTTATTATCACTATGATGTAAGTGTATACAGATAAGTGCAATGTTGCAATCACTTGACTCAATTATATTAGTGGATTATTTTTTATGAACTTATTGCCCCTCTAACATAGATGTTGTATCATAAGACTAAGTTACTAATTTTTGTGTTATGATTGTTTATTTTTCAATTGATTTGTTATTTTCTTTATGAATATTAGAGCATGTTGTGTGACATCTCAATTCATGTTAGAGATCTACATTCCAAAATTTTACTATAACGTATTAGAAAACTATAAAAATTAAAAAGATTTAGACAAAAAACTGGGTTATTTTCAAAAATAATGTGTTTTCTAAAAATATTGACAAAAATAGGGTTGTTTGATAAAAAATGATAAGAAT
>JBBPDI010000005.1:10003001-10017926 GCA_037974545.1 Cucumis variabilis
AATACAAAGTGAGTCGTATTCATAGTGTTACCAGGATAAGGTACCCAACCTTATCCCTATACTATAGACCCTTTAAGCTGATCTTGATCATTGATCCATGTATGTCTCTACATACTATTCAAGACTCATTAAACAGCTTAGGATGTTTGTTTATTGGATTAGGGTTATCAAGGCAAAACTAATATTATAATCAATAACAATTATTACAATAATAACACTTTATCAATAGCGATCAATGGATTATATTTACAATCTATGAGTTTTAGGACATAAATCCCAACAGGAACAAGGTTGGAGACCACCAATGTTGAAAAAAATTAGCCACCTTACAAGCATCTAAGGCATAGGGCAAGAAAGTACTTCTAGGATTTGAGGAGGAAAGTGAGAAGCATAGTTTACAAATTCCTTCTCAATTTTTGGACCAAGTTAAGAAGTTCATAGAAATTTTACAAGCCATATAATTGAAGAAGAATGAGGTGGTGAAAAGAAAGGCAAGAGAAGAAGAGAGGCGAAAGAAGGAAGAGAGAGAGAAAAAGAAAAAGGATGAGGAAAGGACCCTACGGAAGGAAAAGGCCAAAAACGAGGAAGAAAGAATTATGGAGGATGAAGAAAGAAGGAAGAGAGAAAAGGACAAAGCCCGCGATGAGGATGAGAGTCTTTGCAAATGTCCAAGGAGATAAAGAAAAATGTAACTTCTTTGGTGGAGACAAAAAGCAAATTGGCAGAAATTTAAGCCGTTAAGAAAAAGAAATAAGAGACGTTTGTAGACCTAAGCGAGCAAGTCAAGAGGATAGTCAAAGAGAATAGGGCGACAGAGCAACAAAGACCGCATAAACATTATGACGAAAGAGCTCACACAAGAGGTTGAGAGGATGAGCTCCACATAACTAGTATTAAGACCAGAAGGGCCCAAGCTTCTAAGCACCCAATGTCCAAAGAAACAAAAAAGTAAGGCTAGAACATCCAGACCTGAGGATGTTCAAAAGATGAAGAAGGTGAGCGCCCAAGAATTGGACAAACTCATAAATGTTGAAAAAGGGTTGCTCCCCTTTAACGGTCTACTGCTAGACTTTCTCTACAACCTAATCAAAGCATTCAAATGGGAAAAGTTTTTCGTGGACAAGACGAAAGTAAGATTGGATATGGTAGAAATGTTCTATGCAATAGAGTTTCATCCTAAAGAGTCATACGCCATAATGGAAGGCGAGAGAGTTTCGTTCATCGTGGATGAAATTGATGAATTATATGATTTACCTAGGGATCCGGCTGGGTACCTTGGCCAAAGGATTATTGAAAATAAGAGTGACGCAAAGAAAACCATACAACTAATCGCATGGCTAGGGGCAACTTGGATAAGGACATTAACTGGGACGCTTCAATTATTCTCGCATCAATTGACAACTGAGGCAAACGTTTGGTTGTTCTTCATTAAAAAGAAGGTCCTCCCAACAAGCCATGATAGAGCAGTGCCCATTAAAGTATAGTTGATTCTATATTGCATCATGACAAAGCAACTGTTTAATTTGGGGTATATGATGAATGAGGCCCTTCTTGTAAGGAAAAGGAACCCTAAGGGCCCAAAACCTTTCCCGTCCACGGTGTACAAGATGTGTTTGAAGTATTTGCTAACCCTCACAAGATATTTGTAGACCAACATGGTGGGGGGAAAGTGCAACTTGGCAGGCCTAAATCATATAATAACCTTCCATCAAAATAAAGAAAAGCGTGTTGCCTAAAAACACAGGCACCAAGAGTTGAAGATGATGAAGAAAGTGATAACTCTTCATCACCACCGTTGCTTAAAAGAAAGGGACAAGCCACAAAAGATGCAGTTGATTTAGATAAAGAGGACTCAACTGCTCAGGATCCACCGTGAGAGAAGCGACGAAAGGTGACTATCTAGCAGATCCTTGTTGAGGATTCACCTACTGACTCTTCTTGCGATAATGATCTCTTTACCTCCCCTCTGCCAATTGCAGATGATAAACATAACCCTCCTCTTCCTCGTGGGGAAATTCAAGATTCTCCCCTACTAATCCCAAAACAAATTATTGACCCCTCTTTGCCTTCCTCACTTGTTTCTCCTAGTCAGCGCAATGCCCCCTAACTATTAGCTCAAAAATACAACTCCCTCAGCCCTCACCCACATATAACCATTCACCAACCCCTACTCACCACAACCACCCTATCTCCCCTACCTTCCAAACGCCTCAAGGATCCTTTTCACTTCGAACATCTGTGTCACCCAACCAAATACCCATCAACCTAGAACTTGACCATATTGAATTGAACATCCTTGTGACAAATATGACTAAAGGGACTGCTTCAACAAGCAAGGTGGCCAACAAAGTTAAAATTATTGAGTCAGAACTGCCTCTAACTGTTTTCGGCCCTCCTTTCCAAAGCACACTTAAGGAAGAGGATATTTGCCAGACCAATTTAGAGAATGAAGTTCTTGGAGGAAGAAGTATCCATTAAGGAAGAGACATAAATAGAAGAAGAGACATAAATGATACATGTGAAAACTGAGGCCCCTACAGCGAAAGACAATGATCTATGTGATGTGCTTCACACTGTCATCGCAGAGCCCATAAATGCAGCGTTCCAAGCAATGCTTCAAGAAAATATGGCGTTGAAGGACGAAATTGCCAACCAACTTTCGTATGCCCTGACCAGCTTAACTAGTTTGATGATAGCACAATCCAAACACTTGCGTCAAATCGTAGAGTGGCATGATAAGCAGTTTGAATCTCAAATTGAATACATGCATGCGGTATTTGTGCAGCGTGTACCCCAACTTATCATCGCACCAAAATTGATTATGCCAATTCCCTCCATCCAAGTTTTAGATTTGACACTTAGCGATGCAAAACCTACTCCTCACTCAAAGACCTAAATTTGGGGGTGTATTGTTGGAATTTCTTGCTACTTTGTTATTATTATTTTGTAATTTTTTATGTAGTTCTTTTGTTTGTACGCTTTTCCCTCACTTTAATGAAATCTCTATCAATCTTCTTGTGACTTCCATAAATGCTTATGACTTCCATTTTTACAAAATACGACTAGTTTGACGCATACCTCATTTAGTTATTCTTTGCTTGTGTTCCTTTGTTCCGCACCAGGATAACCTTCATGATGAAAATTATGCTAAGAATAATTAACTTGCACCTAGTACTGATGATTTTCCTAGCAAAATGAACTTTGTAAATATTTCTTAAAGTCTTTAGGCGAGCAACCTTTACCTCAAACCACTTTTGAAAATTATTCAACGTTCATATTATCATTCACTTTTTCATAGTAAGGACCTTCCGACATTCTAAATTTGGCAGTGTTCGAAGTCTGACTCAAGCTTTCATAAAATCAAGGAACCCATTCCTTTTCCAAAAAAAAAAAAGTGAAGAAAAGAAAATTCCAAATAAAGCTTTCCCATTTGTTTTTTTTTAAGAACTCCTATGTCGTCACCTCTTACACAAGTAAATAAGAAGCAAAGCTTCATCAAAAGTTTAGAGTAAATAAATAAGTAGTGATAATAGTTGTAGTTGAAGAGAGGAACAAACTCATAGAATGCCTATGATTTTCCACTAAACGCCAAATGTAAATAAATAATATGGTTAATAAAAGGTTTATAAGAAAAAGAAAGGAACTGAGAATTTTTTAAAACAACGACCATTTCATAAAAAGAGAAAATAAGAATTTCTGGAAATTAACAAGAGTATTTTGATACTTAAGCTTGTCGTGTGAAGAAGTGAAAAATGTCTTCAAATCTAAAGTACATGAAGAAAAGAAGAATTGCCAGCATGCGAGGGAAATTAGAAAATCATTTTGAAAGGATTAGCGCGAGCACAAAAGAAATCATGTTTAGAATCCTAAGATGATGCTTGAGGACATGCACTATTTTAAATATAGGGGTGTGATAACTTGTAGAAATACAAGTTGTCGTAGTCTTTTCAGTAAAATAATAAAGTCTTATTGTATGAAAATAGAAGAAAACAGAGAGAAAAAGTAGACGATTTGATTAATCTGCAAATAGCCTAACGCAAAAGAACCTTATCCATATTTTACTGCATTTTTAGTGCTTTTATCGCAGGCTTCTAAGCGAAGAAGAGTGAAGCTCAGTGAGTAGCATGTTGTACGCAAAGAGATCCAGCCAACCTCTGTTGTGTGAGAAAGTAGATGTAGGTGACCTAATTGCTAACAAACAAAAGAGGTTCGCAAAAAAATAAGAAATGGAAAAAGATCTTAATGGCATGTGCTGGCATATCAACACCACTTCATGTATATAAATAATGCTTCTCACTTCATAACAAAGTGTGCACAATTGGCCGGAAAGCAAGCTCCTCGCATCATCCATTCCTCTCCCTTATCTTGAGTTTTAGGTGAGAGCTTAAAGCAAAAAAATGAGAGATTCATCCATTCCATTGTCCCCCTCATCTATAGACAAAAATCAAAGTCAAAGAGGATGAGAGATAAAACTCTACGATGTAACACATCTGTTGTATTTTCATCTCTTATTTTCTATATTGTCTTATTTTGTAAGCAGAACCTTATGGCCGAAAGGCCTAAAGCGTTAATTATGAAAGCAATGCATTTCTTCTTCCACTCTCCCATCTTTTTTATCTCTTCTACATACATATAATCGGTTCTCTAAATAGTAGTGAATGATGTAATTGATACTTAGAAAGTTATAATGAATGCAGTAAGAGTTCTACTTAGTTAAGCGTGAGTATCTTCACCTTGTTCATTCGAAAAAAGGACAAAAGTAGAAATCGCAATCAATAGGCTAGTGAAAACTAGTTTTAGCTAAACAAGTGGCGAAAAGAATGTAGCAGTGCATTCTTGTCTCCAAGCTCATCTTTTACATACATTACTGAGAGGTTAATGTGTATGGCGAAAGCATTGAAATGTGTATGTCTTAATTTAGGGATTAGCTACTATTACTACATTCAAAATGATTAGATACAACACATCGCTTAACTTCTGTATTTGCATCCCAGAAGGTGAGCCTGTATGGCATTGCACTGAGAAGTTGCCCTCCTCAATTCTTAGTTAACAGATGTGTGTATCCCCTTGAAGTATTAGAACATCAATTATTGTATTACTATTTCAAGTTTCCTTCCCCACCATGTCTATATTGAGTTCATATTTCATTCCACCATGCTATCATGTTCACTTTGCACCACCTAGCACCATAGTGTAAATAGTTAGGATAATTAGTATAATGTTCATATGTTTTACTGTATAGTGTACATCACATGATTTAGTAAGCAATTAGTTAAATTAGAAGCTTAAATTTTCTAAGTTCAACCCTAGACTTACCAAGAACCTCTCACCATTTATACTTGAGCGACAGAGAGGAAAGCTTGCGTGACAATATTCAATTACCATATTAACAATGCATGAATAGGAGTGCACCTTTTATCGCATACTCCTATTTTTGAAGAGATAAAAGTCCTATGGTAGCGGAAGATTTTACAGAACCATTACTCAATTTAATTTGTAAATCCCAAAATACCAGTACATTGATAAAAATTTAGAATCAAAATTCTAAATAAAAATTAAGCATGCCTTTTATTTAAAAGATACAGAGAACTTACTTTTCTTGAAGTCTCTGAATCTGCAAACCACCAAATTGGAACACCACCCGTCAGAGACCTTTATATCCTCTGGGATAAAATTGGTTTGTGGAAACCAATTGGAATAAAAAAGTTTAGAGGTATTTGAGAGAAACTCTTTTCTTTTTGCCAAGCAAAATCTTTGGCTTTTTTTCTTAATGAATTCGTTAAAGATAAGTGTTTTCTTCTAGATATTTATAACTCTCATTCCTTCTTGCATTCGAAAAAGTTTAGAGGTATTTAAGAGAAAAGAATTCCATCTTGTAGGTAATTATGTTTCCAGCTCCTGACTCGATCTTGTCTCCAAAATGATAAGCTTATTGAGTAAGCAATCTGGCCATTCTCACCTGTATAAATCAAAGGACAATTTCTCGTGAGCAGGAGTTCATAATACACTCAGGATTAAGACTAAGTTACCTAGGTCATCCTAGTGAAATAGAAACCTAACTAGTTAACGAAGTTACATCTAGTGATTACTATTTTGTGGTTCAGTCTTATGCAAACTCATTGCATAGGATACCCTCACTTGCATGTCAACTACATGAAAATGCATTGGATTATTGCATTTGTATCAATACAAAGTGAGTCGTATCCATAGTGTTACTAGGATAAGGTACTCAGCCTTATCCCTATACTATAGATCCGTTAAGATGATCTCCAACATTGGTACAGGTATGTCTCTACATACTGTTTAAGACTCATTAAACAACTTAGGATATTAGTTTATTAGATTTGGGTTATTAAGAAAAAACTAATAATATAATCAATAATAATTTTTACAATAATAACACTTTATTAATAATGATCAATGGATTATATTTACAATATACGAGTTTTATGACATAAATCCCAATAATTTCTTCATCTATTAGTTGATAATTTTAGATCCATTCACGCTAACCTATAAGTGTAACAGCTTAGAGAATTTAATGCATGAAAGAAAAAAGCAATGATCCGCAAGTGTAAAGAGTTTTCTTCTTCGGTCATACTGTAAGTGAGAGCTTAGAGTTTGAGTGGTAGAGAGCCGAGTCCCCATTTCCCCTAACTTGTATTCTTTCTTATTCTTTTATCTTTCATTTTTGTATTCTTTGTGTAATATTTATTCTATTCATATTGTACAATGGCCGAAGGCCTACATTCTTTATATATATTATGTGTTTATACCTTTTCAATCCATCATGCTCCACTTTTCTTTGGTTAATGAGTTATTTGTAATTCAAACTTGTGATAAGTTCTTGATAAGAAGTTTTGCTTATAAGTCTTATCGCGTTAGTTGAGCTATTCTCACCGATTGACCAACGTAAATCGCCAATTACCCCAGAGGAAAAGTAGCAAGGACTTAACTAACGCGAACAAGGAAGAGTTTCATCTTCCTTCGTGAGATCGTTTCCAGCATTCGTATTCCGAAAGGAGAACAAGTGTGGACAGTGGGCACCGAGAGGTTGCTGTCCTTAATTACAAATTCAATACGATTTATAAGTCATTTCCTCTAGATATATCTCATCTAATCATACTTAGTCATATGGATCCTGAAAAGTGACCACGTATAATGACTTCGAGAGAAGCAAGCCTTAATCAGAAGTATGATTTAGTAAGTTATATCGCATTACTTAGTCGCATGATAATGCATAGACCTTCCTTCTTTCATTTCTCTAATACAAGTCAATTTGTATTACCATTCTGTTATCCTATTACCTCTTTAAAGACTCTCAAGGCTTAGTTTAGTAGTTTATCTTATTCTTGCATTCTTTAAGTTTATTGTTTTAATTCTTTTATATCGCCTAGACGATAAGTAATTTATAGAACTAATATCTTGAATCAATTCCCTTTGTTTGGCCCCGGATCATCCAGGTAAACTTACTATTTCGCTTGCACTTGGGCAAACAGTAGAAAAACTTGTACTCAACAAAAACTTAGTAGTTATGCGATAAAGAGGTACATAGTGAGTACCTCGTGCAAAGTGATCATGACTAATGACTTGTCGCATAGAATTAATTGTGTAACAAACAACTAAGTCCCCAACAAAGAGGAATCAACCAGACATCTCGTGCAAAGACTATACGATGGGAACTCATTTGCCAATTAACACCTTGAGGCAAGGAACCACGTCATCACGCAAGAAATATTCACTAGAAGACAAGAATGGTAGTTGGAGTTCATGTGACTTCATAAGGCTGCAATCGGCGCTAAAAATCTCAAAAGAATAAAACTTTCTTATTGAAAATTGCCTATAAAAAGACTTCATCTCCCAAGCAAAGCAGGCATGTATGGGCCAGAAGAGAGGCCTGTATGGGTCAGAAGAAGGTCTGAAAGGACCATAAAAAAGAGTCTAGATGAATCGCAAGTGTAAAGAGTTTTCTTCTACTTCTCCGATCATGCTATAAGTGAGAGCTTAAAGTCTAAGTGTGGAGAACCCAGTCTCCATTCCCTCTAACTTGTATTCGTTCTCATTCCTTTTTAATGAATAAAAGTCCTATGACAACGAAAGATTTTACAGAATCATTCCTCAATTTAATTTGCGAATCCCAAAATACAAGTACATTGACAAAAATAAGTAAGAAACTAGTTTTCTTATTAAGACTTAAAGGCTAAGCATGTTTTCTAATTATAGATTAGAGAAAGAAAAATTTACTTGTTTATGTCTCTGAATCTACAAAGTAAATCTCCAAATTGGGATACCACATCTCCAAATTGAGACACCACCCATTGGAGACCTTTCTACCCTCTGAAATGAAATTGCTTTGTAGGAACCAATAGGGATGGGAAAAGGTTTAGAGATATTTTAGAGAAACTCTTTTGCAGAAAAGAAAAATTATTCATTCTATTTTTAGGTTCATTGAATTGTTGAAGAAAATTGTTTTCTTCTAGATATTTATAGTTTTCGTTCCTTCTTGCAGTAGGAAAGGGAGTAGGAGAGAATCATGAAATTCTATTAATTTAAAAAATATTGATAAAAAATTCAATCAACTAATTAATTAACCATTAATCAATTAGTTAATAATTAATTAAATGTGAAATTTTCAAAAGTGGCAAATTTTACAAACTATTAACAACCTATAGGAAATTCCATCACTGATAGTCATTGATATATTATATGATAGAAGACTATCAATGATAGAATCCAAAATTCTGTTATAGCTTGTAAGTATTTTAATTTATTTTGCTATTTTTAAAAATGCCCCTAATTAAATCATATTTAATTAATTTTTTATTTAAATCTTACTTAATGAATATCTCTCCAATATCTTATAGTTTTATATTAATTTAATTAAATCAAATATAATTCAATAATACTAAACTAAACTATTAATTAATTCTCCAATTAATTAATAATTAAATTAAATATCTTATATTTAACTTAAGTTAAATTTGAATCACATCCAAATATAAATTTTTCTGATAACCAATAATTTTAATATAAATCCAATTCACATTAAATTAATATTTAAACTCATTCAAATATTTTATTTCTCATAAATTAATTTCCAACCACATTCATAATTAAATTCATACAATAGAGTTTGGTCAACTTTATATTATAATGTATCACTATACATTATATTAAATCCCAAAGTAAATTTGAACATTTCAAATTACAACCAATATAAATAAATCTCATTATTCTTTACGAGCTAGGAAGGAGACCTACAGATCAGAAGTTACAACGATCTGAGATTAATTGGCTAAACTCATTAACCACATTAATCAATATTTCTTAACTGTGTGTACACTCCACTAAAGACTCACAACTGATCTCTTCTCACTGTAAATATATTTTTGTGTCCATGGATATAGACCAATAACAGTAAGTTAGTCCTTCATAAGTGTTCATAATACCAACTGGGTCCAATTACTATTTTATCCTTGGGTTACATCTAGCCCTTAAATACCAATGCTCCTCTAATGAACAACCTGATTATGGTTCAACCAATAAGCAGAAACTCCTCTTGTGCCATAGAGAGGGTAGGGCCCTTTGTTCAAGTTTCGAAGAAACAATTTAAGGTAACACTCATCTACATACTCTAAAATTGGAAAGGAGTGAATTCCACCTTGTGTAATTATGTTTCCAGAACCCCACTCGATCTTGTCTCTACAATGATAAGCTTATTGAGTCGAGCATGTGGCCACTCTCACCTGTACAAATTAAAGAACCATCTCTCACGAACAGGAGTTCAAAATACACTCAGGATTAAGACTAAGTTACCTAGGTCATCCTAATAAAATAGAAACCTAACTAGTTGACAGAGTTATATCTAGTGGTTACTATTTCGTGCTCAGGTCTTATACAAACCCATTGCATAGGATACCCTCACTCACATGTTAACTATACAAACATGTTGGATCATTATATTTGTATCAAAAAAAAAGTGAGTCGTACCCATAGTGTTACCAGGATAAAGTACCCAGCCTTAGCCTTATACTATAGACCCTTTAATCTGATCTTGAACATTGTTTCCTATATGTCTCTTTATACTTTTCAAGACATTATACAGCTTAGGATGTTAGTTTATTGGATTTGGATTATTAAGACAAAACTAATAATATAATCAATAACAATTATTACAATAATAACAGTTTATTAACAACGGTCAATGGATTATATTTACAATCTACGAGTTTTAGGACATAAATTCCAATAAACTCCCACTTGGACTAAAACTCTAGCCTTTCTGTGATGTACGTAATAAAGTAATCCTCAAACATTAAAAATGGTAAAATGTAAAAGTATATTACATAAAACATATATCAAATACAATAAACTAAGGCATCTTAATATCCATTACACATCTTCCACTTGCCCTAGATTACCCAATGTACATATCTCGTGGACCTAGACTATCTAGATGATCCTCGAACACTTTAGTCGTGAGAGCCTTTGTAAATGGATTGACAATGTTGTACTTTGAAGCGATCTTTGTGACGATCATATCACCTCATTGCACAATCTCCCATATCATATGATACTTTCTTTCTATGTGTTTTCCATGTTTGTGGCTGCGAGGATCCTTAGAATTGGCTACTGCCCCACTATTATCACAATATAAAGTGATGGACATGTTCATGTTTGGAACAACTTCCAAATCATTGAGAAACTTCTTGAGCCAAACTGCTTCTTTTACTGCTTCACAAGCAACAACGTACTCAACCTCCATAGTAGAGTCTGCAATGCATCGTTGCTTGCTGCTATGTCGTACCACGGCTCCCCCACTTAGGATAAACACTGATCCCGACGTAGATTTCCTAAAATCCTTAGTGGTTTGGAAATCAGAGTCAGTGTATCTTGTAAGGATCAAATCCTTAGCTCCATACACATGTATATAGTCTCTCGTTCTTCTAAGATACTTGATAATAATTTTAACCATCATCGAGTGGTCTATCCCTAAGGTTGACTAATATCTACTAACTATTCCCATTGCATAACAAATGTCTGGCCTAGTGCACAGCATAACATACATTAAGTTGGCCACAACGAGAAATAGGGAATATGTCTCATATCCTTAACTTCTTGAGTTGTCTTAGGACACTGTTCCCCTTGTCCAAAAGGTAATATTTCCTTCTTAGAATTTTGTATTGAATATCGAACCAATTTTTTGTCGAAATAGGTTACCTGAAATAGTGTTAGCGTTTTGTTCTTACAATCCCTTATGATTTGGATCCCAAGAACAAATTGTGCCTCTCCCAAATATTTCATTTAGAATTAGGCTGCTAGTCAAGTTTTAACATCAATTAGGTATTCTACATCATTTCCAATGAGAGGGATATCATCCATATAAAGTACTAAGAAAGCTATTTCTATCAAATCTAATGTTCCAAGATCTAGATGTTTGTTTCAACCCATATCTGGATCGATTCAGCTTGTAAAATTTTTGCTCATGACCTTGAGTTATGAACCCCTCGGGCTGAGATATAAAAATACTATCTACAAGATTGTCATTAAGAAAAGCAGTCTTAACATTCATTTTCAATATTTCATAATCATAAAAAGTGGCTATGGATAAGAGAATCCTTATAGACTTTAACATAGCAACATGGGAAAAAATTTCCTCATAGTCAACCCTTTCCCTTTAGGTATACCCTTTTGCTAAAAGTCTAGCTTTGAAGGTCTGTACCTTCCAAGCTAAATCTATCTTTCTCGTATAGATCCATTTGTACGCTATATGTTTCATCCCTTCAGGTAGATCTCCAAGCTTCCACACTAAGTTGAAGTACATAGACTCCATTTAAAAGTTCATGGATTTGACCCATTAAAACTTATCTACATCATTCATTGCCTGTTTATAGGATAATGGATCTTCAACAACATCATCTGGTGTGACAACCTGAGTTTCAATTAAATCCAAGTAACGGTTAGGTTGTGATGCAATCATCCCACTGTGTTGAGGCATTTTCAACAATTGAGAAGGGTGAGACTGAACTGATGTGTTGGTTTCATCAACTCTTGATTAGGGATCAGGTTCATCAACAACCCTTGTTGATTCATCAGTAGCTTCACTTAATACTAATTTGCTTCATAGTTTATGATCTCTCATGTGATCTTCTTCTAATAAAGTAGCATTTTTCGATACAAACACCCTATTTTCTTATGGATCTAAGAATAAACCACGTCTCGTTTCTTTAGGGTAACCAACAAATTAGCATAACCTTGAGCATTTTTCTAACTTCTTGAAATTTTTCACTAGCTGGACAACCCCAGATTCTGAAGTAATTAAACTTGGTTTACATCCTCTCCATAACTCGAAAGGTGTTTCAAAAACACTCTTTGAGGAAACATTGTTCAAGATATGAATTGCAGTCTCCATTGTATAACCCCAAAATGAGCTAGCCAATTGAGCATAGCTCATCATTGAACGAACTATGTCTAACAAGATTCTATTTCTCCTTTTTGATACACCATTTTGTTATGGTGTACCAGATGCTGAGAGTTGGAATTCGATTTTATGTTTTATTGTATAGTCTTTAAATCTCAAATCCATGTACTCTCCACCTTGATCAGATCGAAGTATTTTAATCTTTTTACTTATTAGATTTTCAACTTCAGTCTTATACTCCTTGAACTTTTCAAGAGCTTCAGACTTATGCCCCATTAAGTATAAATAACCATATCTAGAATAATCATCTATAAAAGAAATGAACTATTCAAAACCTCCTTTAGCTTTTACATTCATCAGACCATAGAGGTCCGATTGTATAAGTTCTAAGGGCTCTTTGACTTTATAACTTTTTTTAGTAAAAGGTCTTTTAGTCGTTATTTCTTCAAGACAAGATTTACATGGAGGCAATGAATCATCTTCTAAATCATTTAGAAGTTCATTCTTTACCAATCTCCTGATCCTATCAAGAATAATGTGACCTAATCGTAAATGCCAAAGATAGGTATTGTTATTAGGAGAAATGATTTGTCTTTTATTTTGAGTATTAGCAGTTTTAAACATCTCATGATTTAAAATTTCTTTTTCTTCATTAGGTCTTAATACATTGAAGTTATCTTCAAGCTTAGCTGAACAAATATATATACCATTCTTAGAAATGAACGCTTAATTCAAATAAAAGGTTACATTATATGATTGTTCAATAAGACAAGAAATAGATATAAGATTTCTTTTAATCTTAGGAAATATATACAAGTTTTCTAAAAATAAAAATCTATTTTTGAAAGACAACTTAATATTTCCCACTGCACAAGTTTAAATGACATCTTCTGTTCCAAACTTGAGTGTCATCTCATCCTCCTCAAGCTGCTTAAAGGAACTAGTTTCCTGTAAAGAAGAGCAAACATGGCTAGTGGGCCTGGGTCAAGTATCCAAACATTTTGATCATTTTCCACTAAACATGTTTCTAAGACAAGTAAATCATACTTACCTTCTTTTTTATTCTTCTTAAACATCTTTTGGAGGAAGTCTATATCTGACGTGCAGTGACTATGGTCTCGTGTTTCTTACTTAGTATGTTAAACATGCAAGACAAGAGATAGACGCCAGCCTTGTCATTAGCCTTTATCCAGCAGTTTAGTAGAAAATGACCAAAATGCCTGGATATTTGAGTCAGGAGCCACTAGCCATGTTTGCTCTTCTTTAAAGGAAACTAGTTCCTTTAAGCAACTCGAGGAGAGTGAGATGTTTCATGTATGTATCAAAAGGTATCGAGTGTATCAAAGAGTATCAGGTGCATCAAGTGTATCAATCAAATATACCGGGTGTATCAAGAAGTATCAAGTATATCAAGGGGTATTATGTGTATCAGACGTGTATAAAGTGTATCAAATGTATATTAGTAACGAGAGAATTTGTAACATTTTACCTCTTGATGTGTGGGTTGGGCTTCGTTTTTACCATTTTTACAAATAATAAAATGTGTGTGCTATGGACTTAATTATTATAACTTATTTTGCCATTTTTGCAAGTGCCCCTATTAATTAAATCAATTATTAACTAATTGATTAATTGTTAATTAATTAGTAGATTTGATAATAAAATCCCATGATTCTCTCCTAATCCTTTTCCTATTCCAAGAAGGAAAAAGAGTTATCACTTTTGGGATTTTCACATTAAATTGAGTAATGGTTCTGTAAAATCTTTCGCTGTCATAAGGCATTTATCCCTTCATCTTTGTGAAGCATCAAAAGAAGCAGTTTGGCTCAGGAAGTTCCTACATGATTTAGAAGTTGTCCAAACATGAACATGCCCGTCATTTTATATTATGATAACAGTGAGGCAGTAGCCAATTCTAACGAACCTTGCAGCCACAAACGAGGAAAACACATAGAAAGGAAGTATCTTCTTACACGAGAGATTGTACAACGAGGTAATGTGATCATCACCAAGATCGTTTCGGAGCACAACATTGTTGATCCATTTACATAGACTCTCACGGCTAAAGTGTTTGAGGGTCATCTAGAAAGTCTAGGTCTGCGAGATATGTACATTTGGTAATCTAGGGCAAGTGGGAGATGTGTAATGGGTATGAGGATGTCATAGTTTGTTATATTTGTATATATATGTTTTATGTAATATACTTGTACATTTTACCATTTTCATGTTGGAAATGGTAGACATGCGCAACGAAATTAGAATTGGATTTTACTCTAATTGCAACTAAACAAGTTTAGTGATTAACATGCATAAAAAACACTAAAATAACAAATATAGGATTAAAAGAAAAACCTCACCTTTGATGCTTTTCTTTTCTTCTAATCTCCTTATGAGCTTTTCACGATCTCCTCACAAAATCAAAATCGAGACTACCACTAGTGTTGACCCACTATTCTCCAGACTTAGAGTTTTGGGACTCAAACGGTGGAGAAAATAGAGAGAGA
>JBBPDI010000005.1:10026740-10043716 GCA_037974545.1 Cucumis variabilis
ATCTAGTTGATTTACAAAAGGATTTGATGGGGGTAGGATTATTGTTATTATTATTATTTTCATATATATATATATATATATAGGCAATTATGGATATTTTGATATCAAACAAATTTTGTATGATTATAAATTTATGTGTCTAAAAATAAGGTTCTTTTGATATTTGAGACCTAACTTGAATAAATTTTAAAAATAAGTAGATGTATATAAATAAAGAAGGAAATATTGAGAGTTTTCAAACACATACATTATATATAATTCTACACACAACAAAAACAATTTTTATTTGATGTTCACATGATACCGATGGTAAACTCTATGATATTGGTCTTAGAATTATGCTTTTGAGTCATGATATGGGACATAACCCATTAACTATTTTTGTAGGATCGACTTTAGTCTTAACGAAAACATTAATTTAAACTTTGACATGAACCAAACCTCTCCACCGAGCTATTTTGGGCCAAATTAGTAGAAATGAGGATACGGAACACTCTAAGACTTCGAAGGATAATTAATATTGAGCTAAATTTAATTTGAAATCATTTGTCATATATGTAATTTGAGATTAAATATTACAAAATTAATAGTTAAAAATAATTACAAATATGTAAAAAGTAAAATTCTCTCGATAGATTCAACTATTATTAGTAGAATGATGTGTTTTGTACGTGTTTCATCAACTTAGATATATAAATTAAAATAAAACGCACATGAATATAAAATGTAATGAAGTAAGTTCGATTACTTAATGAATGAAAATTTAAAAACGTCTATGAAAGATGTCTTTTCCACATAAAAAATTCATTTTCTTTATAAGAATTTAAAACTTTGCATTTCTAATAAGAAAACATTAAGATAAAAGTACATATTTGTCATAAATATTATATGAAAAAATTAGATAAAATGTCAATGTATATCTATAAAAAAAATTAAGTTGTTAAAGAGATATAAAAGAAAAGTAATATAGATATTTTCAACGAAATTCTATATGTTGTTGAGAAAATCAATGGATAAAAATATCATATAAACAAAAACCAGAGATATAGAGATCAGATAAACGAAGAAAACTCATGTTTCAAGGATTTAAATATATATATATATATATAAATAAATAAAATGTAACAGAAAAATAGAAAGAAAAAAAAACAAACCTAAAAATAATTGTAATCACAATTTTAGATTCTAAATTTAATTTATTTTAATCTAAATTAAAATCTCAAAATTATTAATTATAGATAAGAATATTTTTAAAAAATCTTATGTATATTTAAAGTGAATGTTTTTTTTTCTTAAATCAGATTTGAAATTAAATTAGAGATAACTAAATTATTTATTATCAACAAGAATTTCTCTATAGATTTATCTACAAATTTTTAAAAATATATTAATTTTTTTAAAGAAATTTGTTCCCTAAGAAAACTATTACATATTTTTTTAAAAAAAAATTTGTTCCTTGGTTGAGTATCAACTTTTTTTAAAAGAAATTGTTCCCTTTTAGTGAATATCAAAGTCTATTTTTTAAAAATTATGTTCCATATGTAAAATCTACTAAAAAATTGTATATATTTTGTTTTCTACCTAAATATGTCAAAATCTATTAATTATTTTTAAATAGTTAAACATCTTTCATTTTTTTTAAAGTTTCATTCAACGTGAATATATAGTTTTTCATTTAAAAAAAATGGTTTATTTAATTGGTAGAGACTTTTTTCTTCAAATCTATATTGTGAAAGCCAAAATAAATATAAATAGTTAAACATTTGTTTTACGGGCATTCAAATGCACGATTTTTAATGATTTATTTAAATGCAAAATTACAACATATAATCCCATAGCGAATTATTAAAAAGGCCAAAAAAGAAAATCAATTGTTTCTCTCTAACTCATTTACTCATCTTACATAGTATATTAGTTGGTAACACGTGGTATGCATGTTAATTTTTTTTATTTTATTTGATTAAATAAAAAGAGAGTAGTTAATTATACAAATGGTATGAAATTATATTTATTTACTAATTATTTTTAAAATACATTTTTTAGTTTCATTTTTTAAGAGATTTCTTACTCAAGACTTGTTAATGTGTGTATAAATCGAATGAACTAAAAGATATAAAGAATTTGATAGTATGACTATGAAACAATTTATTCAATCAACTTTTAGATCGATGAGTAATTTTTTTATACGTATCAATTTCATATTGATGTTTAATTGGATTGGAATTTTAGACATCAACATTGACTTGATTATTATTCAGACATTTATGTTAATTTCTATATATTTTATGTATTTCTAACCTATTTAAGAAGTATAATTATTTAACAAATTTCTCAAGAATTATAATTAGTTATTGTTTTGAAATGAATAATTAAGTTATGAAAATATATTATTGAAATAGTACAAATAGAGACGACGGTTTTTTTCCTTCGATGCCTCAATTATAAGATCCATAATATACTATTGTGGTAAGCACATTTTATGTCTTTACATAAAAAAAACCTACTTAATTACAAAGCAATAATTAAAAACGGAAAAATATAGTTCTTTTGCATCCTCATGCTACTTTGTTATTTTCTGAAAATGACGCTTCTGACTGTTCTCTTTTAGTCTCCCAATTTTACATTCTTCATCAATGGATCATCATCAATTTCTCTGCATCTTTTTTATTGGGTTGATTGCTTTCTCCTAAGTATTGCAAAAATCTGATGAAGGTTCGTGGGTTTTTATAGTAGTTTTGGCTAATTTTTTTTTATTTAAACTTGTTCGAAGACTAATTTCTTCATATCCATAACTTTTTTTTGTGAACATGAATAGAAAATAAAAGGCATTGGAATATTCATTATTTATACCCAAAGATTTGAAAAAGAAAAAGATTTTGAAAGATTGAAATAAATACAAAATAGTTAGTATGAGAGAAGGGAATATGAATAGGTGGGAGATAGAGAGATTTGAATGGTTTTAGAGAAATTTTAATGATATAATTAATTGGACATAAAAAGTTAAAATTATTAATATCCAAGTATTTATTGATAATTAATTTTCAAATTAAAAATAAATAAAGAAAATTACAATAAAACCAAAGTAGGAAACAAACAAATTTACTAAGAAGGGCAAAATTGAAAAGAATTTTTTTTTCTTCATCCATACTTTTATATATACTATAGACTAGTACTTAACACATGCTACCGTGATATTTCAAACCTTTTTTTCATATCATCATTTGTCACGTTAACTTTGAATTTTTTTTTCTTTTTATACTCTTTTTGAAAATTTAGGCAAACAAATAATTGAAGAAATAAAAATTGCAAGAATGGTAGATTAATTGTTAAAGATTTTTTTTATATTATTGGATATAGAAAAACAAATATGAAGAGGAAAAAAAATAAACATAAACTTCAAATTAAACAAAAAGAAACAAAACATAGTTGTCATACATATAATATAATATAATATAATATAATATATTAATTAATTAATTGCAGGAGTGAGAATTTTAGTTAGTTTTCAAACACTTCAAGTTATAAACTAAAAAAATTCTACTATGAATTAATAAACATTGAAATAAAAAAATTAACCTAAAAAGGAAAAAAAGAAAAAAAAATTAGAAATATGAAAATGTTAAGATTTTTGTATTTGAAAGTTAATATTTTCAAGTTTAATGATGTAAAACATAATATTTAAGAAAATAGTGGTCGTAATTAATACAAAATTTCTTAAATTATAATAAATATTTTTCTTTGAAAGTAGATTCCCTTAATTTTAAAATATATCATAAAATAAAAAATTATTTCACATTATTTATTATTATTGTAGCAAGAAGAATAGTATATAATTAAAAATAAATGAAAAACACAACAAACATATTTGTAGTTATCAAGTAATTATTGTAGCATAGTTTGCTTCTTTTTTAGTACAAAAAAAGAACCAAGTGATCATAACCAAGTCAATAATGAAAAGATCATAACAAATGAAACCTTTATATTGATGGTCTCAAGGACCTAAGGATGATCTTTTAGCCAAATTCATTCCACAAACATTTGTTAGCATGAGTGAGAAGAGCTACATAATTATTAAAAACTTTTGGAGTGCAATGAAAATCCTTAATAATTTTTTGCCTTTGTGTCTATCAATCATAGAAAAAGAATTTTCTAGAGGAAACTATGTAGAAGAAGGGAAAAAAAAAGTCCTCATTCTTTAAATAAAAAATGAATTGTGAGAAAAATTGAGTTGTGTGCAAAAGAAATCAAAAGAAGACAAGTTTTAGAAAATGTAACGAAGAAGGCCCATTTTATAGTAACAAAAATGATATTGCAAAACTACTAAAATTCTAAAAGTTTTGAAACCAATGAAATTATAATTAAAGATAAGTCATAAATTATAGAGTGATTTTATTTTTAAGAAATAGATAGATAAAGACATTTCATATTTTATATTACATTTAATGATAATTAATAATTAGAAATCAATTTTATTAATAAAACTCGAATAAAAGGTAAATTATAAAAGAAAGAAAAAAAAATTGCAACAAACATGGATAGTGGTTTAAGAGTTAGCAATATTACATTTGATTTAAAAAATAACAAAATTATCCATCAATTTAATTATGAAAATGGTTATAAGGGAAGGGTAAAATTAAGAAAAAAAAAACGTTTCCCGTATAGGAGCTTTTATATAGTATAGATTGTATATTTTTTCTTATATAAGATTTGACTTTATGTAAAGTTGAAAGTCAAACCAATTAATTTTTTGGTCTATGGTAATATTTTTGAAAGTTATGTTTAAGTTAGTTATTCCAACGAATGATTAATATATAATGACTGTTATAAACAAAAGAAATTAAAAGACAAAGCAGTAAAACTGTAGCAAAAAAATTAAATTAATGTTAAAAATTTTAAATTGAAGAAAAAAAACTTTAAATATGAAGAATTACTCATACTTCTTTCTCACTCTCAAACTAGAGAGTACATAAGAGAATTTAACTAAAATCAACACATCTAAACTTAAAGTGTTTGTAGGTAGAACGGATTGTAGTCCATAACTTTTTCAAACCTTTTCGAGGGTGGATAAATATGAATTAATCGAATTTTCAGTAGAAGTGAATTATATTAGTGTGAAACCTGTTTTTAATTTGAGTATAGGAAGTAAAATTCGGCTAAGTATTAAGAAGTTGACGTTTGAATAAATCCGCTGAAAGGATTAAGCAATAAAATCTTTTATGTTCAAGTATAAGTTTTTGCGATTAAGTAGGTAGTTCGCAAAAGAAATGCGATAAGAAGAGAAAAAGTCTTCAATTAAGTTAAGATGAGGTGAAGTTTTGACTAAGTGTTAGACAAAACATTTGGGTAGTCTTCGCGATAAGAACCAAGTGTTTCGTAGTGAAGAAGTCTGAGAGGAAGCCTTGAAGTTTAAGTTCGCGATAAGAGTTTTAAGCGAGTAAAAGTTGGTTAGTTTGCGAAGAAGGTTTCTTGTAGTAAAAATATAATCACGCGATAGAGTTATTCACGAGAAGTGTTAAGTGGTTAAAGTTATTCGCAGTAGGGGTTAAGCGAGAAGTAAGGTCTGGCAAAGAAAATGTCAAATCTGATTTGACAAGGGTTAACGTATAAAATTAAGGAGTTAAGCATGGCTGGGTTGAATATTAAATTTACATGTGTAAAGTTTTAAGCAGGAGTTGGCGAACTGAGAAGAGTTTAGGCATTACTAAGATAGTTTAAGGGCTCTATAAATAGAGGACTTGGTCATTAAGTAAGCACATGAGTTTTTTAATCATAGTAAAAAGATCTAAAATGTTGCTGTTTTGCTTTGGCGAGAAGAAGAAAAACCAAGCGTTAAGTACGACGAATTATTCCATGAGAAGAGAAGGAAGAGGAGGATTTTTGGCAAAGTTTTATGAGTGCTTTTCTTTCAAAGATTTTGTGAGTATTTTCCATAATATTTTATGTCAATTGTTTTCTTATAAATCTCTACTGATTTGAGTTAGTGATTTCGATTCAAATTGATTTCTAAAAGAGATTTATATGAAAAAGTATTATGATGTTCAAAGCATGATTTGATCTTAATGTTTATGATATAGTTTGCAAACTAGTAATTACTTCCTTTGAATAAGCTAACTTTTATGTGCACATAAAGAGTTAAAGACCACTATAAGTGAATGCGACTATGTGGTGATGAAGTTGGCTTATGCGTTGAAAGGAGCGTATAATGCTTAACAGCCTGAGCAAGAAGGACAAATCAGGATACTCTCGGATGTTGATGATTCAGTAGTTTAAATGCGAAGTTATGTGATCTAGCATAGAGACTGATTCAAGATCCTTGGTGAAATGAAATAGTTGTGAAATGATTTGTTAAGGATAAAGAAAGGTTTATGCGAAACGAAATGATTTGTTGGTGTGTTTAAATGACTTTATATTATTTTTTGCAAAAATAATTATGAAAAGGTATTGCGAAAAGGATTTCATAAAACCTCACCAAGGTTTTTAGACTTACGTTTTCAAAATTTATCTTCCAGGATCAGGCGTTGAGGCCAAATAGAGAAGAAAGTTGAAGGATTTATGGCGAAATGACTCCAAGCATTTTGAAAATAGTTAAGTATTAGTTATTTGATCAAAGTGTTGTAATTATGTATCAAAAGCATGTTATAATAAAGTATATGTTTTGGTATGTATTTATTATACTTGCCATTTAGGTTGATCACTGTTGCGTTTTGAGTTTTATTGATAGTTTAAAAGGAGTTGAGAATAAGATTTGCGATAAGAAAATTTCAAAGTTTAAGCTAATCGCAAATTCTTTTTCGCTTTACTTCGGCGTTTTGGTCGTATTATGGATTTGGGTGTGACAATTCGCTTGCTTTGATTCAAAAGAAAAAAAGAATAAAAAAGAAAGTGATAATATCTTACATGACTTATTTATTGCAATTGTCACACCCCACCCCAAAAGTCACTTTATACGACTAAGAGGAGATAACACACAGAATGCCTAGTAAGCGGAATGACTGAATATCAAATTTAAGGGAAGACAATAACTCAATTTCAAATAACAAAGATTTCATCAATGGTGGATCAAGAGTACATTAAACTTGAGTACACATTTTCTCAACTTTAAAAGTACAACATTCTAAGACAACAGTTTAACTCTCCTTGCCTAGCTACTACATGCTATGCGAGTTGACAGTGGCCACGACCAAGTGATGCTTTCTGATTATGGCACTACAGACAATCAAGGTTGTAAGTTCAATGTTGGATATCCTTTGCTACCTAGGAGAGGGAAGAGGGGGGGGAGGGGGGAGAGATAAAACAAAATATTTGAAAGATTAGACAAAAATGTCTAGTGAGTGGTGTCTTTTATCAACATCCTTAAATGTATCAAATTATATCTTAACACGTTATAAGTCATTTTGCCAAATCATGTTATACAAATAATATTAGTTTCGATAATAAAACATTGAGTCTAAAACCAATCATTTCAATAAGTTAGGTGATTCAACACAATTCAAATTGCATCATCAAACAGTTTTATACATATGGAAAATCATTTCCTTTTAAATCATGCATCAAGGTTCATTTTGTGTGGAACTCATTCTATATAATTCATCACATCATCATATACCGTAGAATCATTTTTCATATCAATTACATCTTTGTATTCTTTCCTCAACTTAAGCATTTACAACACTCTTTTGTCAAGTTATAGCTATATGGAGCAGTCTCAATGTATTTAACAAGTTTCCATCAATTGCATCATGCATATTGCGTCTTCCAATGCCAGATCATAGCAAGCAGGGGACATCGCATACAAGATCATACAGCAAGTATGAGACATTCTATTCCAGATTACAGAATAAGAATAAAGCATCTTATCCCATATCACACAACAAGGATAATGCATCCCATATCAGATCAGACAGCAAGTGTGTGGCATCCACTACAAGAAATTGGGGAATATATTTTCGACACACTAAAACATTGCCCAAAATTCAAAGTGCATCGATCAAAGCAATGTTGACGTCAAATCCTACGTCGGTAAGAACGTTAGCAAAACATCATGGGACAAACTTCGACTGACGTGCAAAATGTACGACGTTGACATTTTTGTATCCCCAACGTGAACAATTATAATACGAAGATAACGTCGGTGTCTAACTAAGTCCAACGTCATCTCAGTGCGTTGGGAAACAAGGAATTTTGGCGTCACATCAGAAAATACTTACCCTGGCGTATGTAGACGATGCTGGGGAAAGCACGATCCTGAAGTATACCATGCTTCGGGATAATTTTTTTAAATTTTTAACTACTTTATTATTTATTTAATTATTATTTCTTTTTATTTTTTAATTGTTTGTTTTTGTTATCATGAGGTATTGTTTTCGGTTTGACTTCGTAAAGCAAGAAACAAAATTTTTAATAAATTATGAAAGTTACAAATTTGTAATTTATCATAAAATAAGATACAAAATATATATATATATATATATAATAAAAATTACAAATAATATGTTCAAAATGTTAAGAACAATTACATTAAAAAAAATCCTACACCTATCTCCTATTAGGTAGTCGCAGACGTCAAATAAACGAATGTCAAACCTACAAATGACATAAAAGTACAGTTTGAATATCACAAATGTGAAGTTAAACAAATTAAATGTTGAAAAATACGTACCCTAAGTGATCACGGCTCTCTGGGTGCCTAACTCATACCCTTGATCATCTTCTTCATATCTTCTACTTGTTGTGCATAGTTCTCTTCCATTCTTCAAACAATTTCTTCCATTCTTCGTTCCCGCTCCTCCTTTCTTACTCTTTGTTCTTGAATCAGATGGTTAGTGTTTTCAAGGCTGACCCTTAGTTCGTTAACCTCCGTCAATGTGTGCCTAGTGGTCATAAGAGGTGCAAGAAGTGAAAGTAAAACTCTTCCTAGAGGACTTGGGCTTGGGGCCCTAACCAAAACCTTTTGAGTAGCCTGATGATCTACCCAAAATGGTCTCACATATCTCATTCCTAGAGAATGGTTGAGAACCCTCCCAGACAGACTGAGACTGAAGTTCTAGCATTTGATTCCACACAATACAAACTGTATGTTGGGAGATGATAATAATTAAAATAGAAAGTATAATAAAAAGTTTTTATAATTTACATGTGCATCCACTACTGCCTGCAAAACAATCTCGCCAGTCCTACTGGCTTGCGTTTCTTAAAACAACTCAACACGATCAACTGGGCAACTACATTCTATAGTGAGCTTGATCTGTCATTGAAGGAACGATTCGAATCCGCTCCTGTGGTTGTAAGACTGTTTTGCTCTAACAGCATCACAAAACTTTGACTTCTCCTACATTTAAACAATGATCAAAATGTTATATTCAAACAACAAATTAAATAAATTACTATTAATTGATTTTAAGGTAGACGATATAAATCACCTGAAATTGTGCATTGATGTAATAATCGCAAAGAAAGTGTCAATCTTGCACGCGATTGACCAATCTAGTCGGTGGGTTTGCACGTGCTTCTTCAGTGTTACTGTACTTTTTGAAATATCGATGGTTGTCTCCCTTGAATTCCTTCCACACATTGAGCATTTGATACACAACAAATCAATTAAGTGTTGGATCTTTGAGATCGAACACGAACCATTGCTACAAAAAAAATAGGTTTGAGATTAGTCTTCTACATATGTAGGTTCAACATATATACATATGTTAAAAAAATTACAAAACTTATCGCTGGGTCGCCCTTGAAGACCTCAATGTGAGGTACTTCAGCCCACTTTAGAGCCTGAATCGAAAATGTATCTCGTGTTAACACACCGATTGTGCCTCAAACAAGGGGCATGTGGCGAGACAAGTATGTCCCCTTCTGAGGGATTGAAATGGGGATCCTTCCATTCTACTGTACATAACTCTCCAACTCAATGTTCCGAAAGTGCTGTCATCTCCTTAAAGTGGAAGCGGGAGAGGATTGAGAGATATTTACTACAAAACACACTTAATTAGATCCACTAACAATAACTACAAGTGTTTAGGGTAACAAGACTAACTTGAAGTGTATCGTCCACCGAAGACGATTCCTCACATGCTATCTAACGCGTCCAAATTCAGATAAACATCTGCCTCATGAATACCACTTGGATATGATGACATAATTTTTGTAGACATAAAAACAAACAAATGTTAAACAAATTTAAATGCAAGTATCGCAAACGACTTAGTGTATAGAAAAATGACTAACGTGTATACGTGAAGAAGACAATAATATTCATCGTGGCTTGACCCGCTTTGATGTGATGATAATTATTCATCATCATCGTCTATGAAGTTATCCGTGACATGACGCACATCTGATCTTTCTACTAGTGTAGGATCAACTTCAGTCCTGTACAGAGTGTCATCCTCAATAACGTGTTCATCCATACGATGTCTGACAATGATTTCCAATACATTAAGTTGGTCATTCCGATATCTTCTACTTCTGGCACGTCCCATACATGTTTACTTTGTACCACTTGAACAATTTTCCAATTGATACCATTTTAGGGTCCTCGAGGTAGAACACTTGATGTGTCTGGGTTGTGAGAATCATCGGTTCCTTAGAGAACAAAAAACATAATATATTTATTGATTTGTAGCCTAGTTTCTCGTGCATCCTATGGTTTTTGTTGTTATCTGTATCAAACCATCTACGCTTAAATAGCCAAGCATGTCGTCCAAATGGATATTGAATATGTAATACTTCATCCAAAACATTGTAGAAATTGTTATCGTCACCTCCACTACCTTCATCAAATACCACGACTCCATTTTTCTGTGTTGTGCGTTGGGAATTATGCTCCAACGTGTGAAATTGTACACCACCTACAACACATCCACTGTAAGAGTGAACCTAAAGCGAAGGTCCTATTGCGACTGAGAAGAAATCTTGAGAAATGTTTGAACTCTCATGAATTTCTGCTATAACCTGAAATGCATGTACATGAATAGTTATATATAAAATATAAAGTAGTGCATGTAAGAATTCTCGTTGACATTTACTCTATATATCTAGCTTTGAATCAATCAGAAAATGCTCGTTGATGTCTGATAAAAATTTCAATAATGGTTTCACCCCGACGACGTATCAACTTTAGGTGTTTCCTAAAGTACATAATTGTGAGTTTGTGTGATGACAATAACAAAGACTTAAGATATCGAATGGAAGGTATTAAATGAAGTTACAAATGCGTACTTGTGGTAGACCGTTAGTTCATTCACATTGTTGAGGATGTACCAATGAAAAAGTTGTTTCTCTTCCTATGATATGCTTCGAAAACGTGACGTTCCCAATGGTCCTACCTTCTAAACGAACACTTCGAACTCATCAAATCACCTCGTTCTCTAGAATGCTATCATCATTTTGTTCATCTCTGATGAATCAGGTTTCAATCCCACTTAGATACCTTAAACAAAAAGTACTTGATTCGTTCATTAGACGTTCTTTTACAGTAGACTCCTTAGGACGTGCTTTCTTACGAACATATTGTTTTAGTGTGTAGGACTTCTTTCAATGGGATACATTCAACTGTAAGAAATCGGGCCAACCTTGGTTTCGTATGGTAAGTGAACGACAAGGTGTACCATTACGCTGAAAAAAGCAGGTGAAAGTATTATTTCCAATTTAGACAGTATGATTATGATATCTTCCTGCAATCTATTGAAATCACTTACTCTTATCATTTTGGCACACAAATCATGAAAAAACTACACAATCACTAATACCGTTGTTAGACATTTCTTGGTAAGAATGGTCGAACACCAAATGGTAGAAGTCGGTGCAGCAAAACATGACAGTCGCGAGTTTTGAGACCTGATATTTTTCCCAGCTTGTTTTCATTCTCACATCGTGAAATATTAGTAATGAATCCATTGGAAAACTTAACTACTTTTAGAAACTTGTAAAATTCAACTCGCTTGTTGCTAGTCAATATTAAATCCTTTCTTATTTTTAAATCTTGTAGATCCAACCGGACATTAGTAGTATCCTTGGTTTTTCCTTGAATATTCAACAACATACCGTCCAAGTTGTCACAAACATTCTTGTCAATATGCATTACATCAAGTTTGTGATGAATAAGTAGTCTCAATCAGTAAAGAAGATCGAAGAAAATACTTTTCTTAGTCCAATTAAGAGCTCTCTTTCTTTTTCTATCTTTTAACGAAGGATGCTTACTCATAACAGGAAACTCTAATGAATCTAGTTATTCTAAGATTTCTTGGTCATTCATTATCAGTAGAAGTATCTTACGCTCTACTTTTCCATCATGTAGCCAACTTCTTCGTCAAGTGTGGTTATATGAAAGATAACGTCGATGTCTCATTAAAGCAATTTTTTTTCTTATACTAAACGATGATCTATCTTCCATGCAAATGGGATATGCCTGATACCTCTTCGTACTCCACCCAAATAGGTCATCATATGTCAGGAAGTCATTAATTATCCACAACAAGGCTGCATACAACTGAAAGCATTGATATGTGAGACGATCATACGTACGCACACCAAAAGCTTATAAATTTTTGAGTTCCTCATTTAATAGTTGTAGGTACACATCAATTTTCCTACCAAAAGATTTTGGACAGGGAATGAGCAATGACATGAAAAATTTTGACTCTTTCATGCATTTTTATAGTGACAAATTATAAAGAATTAACACCAAAAATCACATACTATACTAGGTACTCATATGACCAAACATATTATTCTATCTGAAGCTAACCCCAAATGAACATTCCATGACTCTAAAGCAAAATCAGGAAATTCAGAATCAAAGTGCTTCCATCCCTCTGCATCAGCTGGATATCTCAACACATCCTCTATTTTCACTCGTTTGTCCTTATTTCATCTAATGTTTGCCAAGTTTTCTTGTGATACAAACAAACGTTATAATCTCGATGCCAACGGAAAGTAGTGTAATACTTTTTGCAAAAAAAAATTTATGATCCGTTAGAACAAACCTTGTACTGAGTAGGGGTGTAAATGGGTTGGGTTGAGAGACATTCTCAAACCAACCCATATTTTTGGGTTGGTTGGGTTGCCAATCCGAAATACCTAAATTAAGTTTTCAACCCAACTCAATCTAACTAAAAAATATAGGTTAAGTTGGGTTAGATTGTCTGGTTATATTATTATTATCATCTTTTTCGTTTCTAAATTTTAATGTTTGTAAATGGAAATCATCAAGCATAAATCAAATATGTTTCACATTAAGTTAAGCAAAAAAAAAAAAAAACTTTCAAAACTTATAAGATTGTTTAACTTTTATTCAATAAATAAAAAAAATAAAAAATTATATATATATATATATATATATATATATATATTATTTTTATTATTATTATTATTAATTCGGGTTGGGTTGGGTTGACCCAAAATTTTCAACCCTTCAACATGAGACCCAACCCAACCTAACCCAACCTACATTTTAAACTAACTCATATAATATGGGTTGGATAGTTTGGGTTGTCGGGTTATTCGAGTTATTCTTACACCTCTAGTACCAAGCCTCACCACAAGTCGAACACTATTGCAAATCCTTGAATTCTTTCTAGAACAATACACAGTCATACTTACAGACATGAATAGTCTCGTATCCCAGACCCAACTCACACAATTTTCATTTTGCTTCATAGAATGAACTATGGATATTGGTACCACACATTGGAAACACACGTTTTATTATCTCTAACATCATGTTGAAGGACGTGTTGCTCCAAACATTGAAGACCTTCACATGCATCATCTTAACCAAAAAGTTTAGGGACAAAAATTTCGAACAGCTGGAGTATAGCTCACAACTTGTTTGGTTTAATAACTCCTTAAATACCATGTATGTTCTATCTTATTCTAAATCTACCCCACTGTTAAACTACATTTCATTCTTCAAACATTCATCCATCTCTTCTACGTGTTCAATACCAACTTGTAAATCATGCAACATACCTAATATGTCAACCTTTTTAATTAAATATCCAACATTATCAAAAGTTCAAATTCAAATTGAAATTAAATAGAAATTCAAGTTCAAATTCAAATTCAAATTTAAATTAAATATAAAACTCAATCTCAAATTCTAAAAACATACATTACACATACATTATATAATATGAATTTGAATATGAATTTACATATACAATCTCATACATTCCACATAAAGACATACATTATATAATACATTACACATAAAATATCAAATTTAAATTACACATAATATCAATACACACATTACACATACATTTTTCTAATACATACATTATATAATATATACATCTATTTTTATAATTAAAAAAAAATAACCTTGCTTTGTAGGTCGATAGGGATTGACAACGAAGGATTACAGACGAAGGTGGGAGATAGAGACACCGATGATGAAGCGACGAACGACGGCGGACGAACGTTGCTTCTTTGTGCGTTTTGTGAACACAGAACAACAAATAGAGTTAGGAATTGTCGACACAGTTTGAAAGTGTCGACCAATAGACCTTTTTCGGACGCAATAAAGTGAAACGTCGACATTAGTATAAACTGAGGTCGACGTTTCACTAATGGCTTCGGGGAACATTAATCCGTAAAATTTATTACTAACCTTCCCTGATTCAGTCAAAGTGTACGTCGACATTAGTTTATACTAATGCCAACATTTGTACAGTTACGTCAAGGAAAGCTTAACATTTAAATAATTATTTAACTATTCTCTGATGTCGTCCTGCACTACGTCGAGGAAAACACAATGGTTACATATTTATTTCAACTTTTCCCGATGATACTGTCCTCAGCGCTGGAAAAAGTTTAAGAATAAAATCAATATTTTACTTTTTCCGAACGTTGTTTTCTGTGCGTTGGGGAAAACTAGATGATAAATTTAAAAAATTAAAAATGACGAATCAAGCCCGATGTTTTAAATTGTGACGTGGGCTTGCTCTTCTAAGCCGACACCATATTGCCTACGTCGGTATTGGTCATTTTTGCCGATGTTTAGATTCCCAACGTTCGTCTCGACGTTGAAAATTCTTTGATTTCTTGTAGTGATCTCACACCAGAACACGGAGCAAGTGTGAAGAATCTTATCGCATAGGATACACAAGATCATCTCATTTCATTTCATCATTTTAATTATGCATCAAACAACACACATAGAACCAAGCCTATATGAAGATCAACCAACATTTTATTTGAAAAACGTATTCTAAAAACAATTCTTCCGTCCACTGTGTGCCATATGAGGATCAAGTTGCTGATATCATGACTAAAGGATTACCATCCCATTTTGGAACTTATGAACCAAACCTATAGTCGCAAACTGTCCTGAGGGGATATTAAACCATATGAGGATCATAACGTTCATTGTCATGCACTACTTTACTTTTAGTATTCCTTGTTATATATCGTCAAATGCGGTTATGTCACTTGTACATTTTCTTATTTATTCCCATTCTTAGTTTTCATATATTGTAATCAGTCTCTTTTCAACTTTACAAAGAATCTTTTATGGTTTCCTCCATATATTTCTCCCTTTATAATTCGTTACTGAATAATATTAAATAAGAATTTTTTTCTCTTGTATATATTCCCATAACAAGTTTGAACATCATTATTGTTAAAGAAGTTATAAACTTAAATCAAATAGTACAAGATAGAAAAATAGTAGAAACTAAAAAGCAAAAAACTATTTTTTTTATATAAAAAAGGTATTGTAATACAATTTGGGTGGAGATTTAATTAAATTCGAGACATTTTATTTTTAAGTATAAACATGGTACCAGTTAAGCCAAGCTTATGTTAGACACCAAAAGACTAATTTTATGAACGGAATCATAAAATTAACCTTTAACATAAAAATAAAAAATAGATAATATTTCACTATTTATTAATCATTTTAAAATTTTCATATAAAATATATGTTAACAGTGTCTATATTTTGAAAGTTCAACTTTGTATATTACTAAAAAAAATCTTTCAAAATCAATTTCTTTAATTAAATACAAGGAGATAAAAAGCTTTATTCAACTGCCATGTACTTTTTTTTTTCTTTTAAGAAAAAGAAAAAACTAATATAAAAATGATAAACGAGTGTATATATATATATATATATATATATATATTTATTTATTTTGGTAAAAAAGATATTTAAATTTTAAGAAAGGAAAAATACACCAGCTGTGTGAACAAATAAAATATGAAAAGTGTAAAGCCAATGACTAAACCTTTTTCCAATTATTTTTGAAGTGAAGGACTTGTTGAAAAACCATTTCGAATAATAAGCTTGTAAATTCGATCAGTATTGTTTTTATAGTAATGTTTATATATATATATATAATTTGTTGAAGTTGAAGATGAAAGAATCAAATTTTCTAACTTTAAGATGAATATAGCAAAACCAATATGTGGGTGAGGTGAAATTATGTTTATTAGGATCGATTTTTAGTTATGGTTAAAAAGATATTTGAATTAGTATTAATCAATTAAAACATTTAAACACAGACAAGGGAATTCTTTTTGGATCATTATCTCAATCCGTATCTTACTTCTTTTAACTATTCCTTCAATCATTCTCCCCTTTTCTTATTTTAATAATTATTATTAACAATAATTCATCCTCTCTCTCTCTCTCTCTCTCTCATAATTCCACACTAAAAAAGCACTAATCCCGATGATACCCTTGTTAATTTCTTCATTTTACAATATTTTTCTAATTGTATAAAAACAAATTAGAAAAGTTACATTTTTAATCCTATAAATGTAGTTTTCAATAGGTCTTTATAAAATTGTGAATACCACCTTTGTCCTATATAAGCTAAAATTGCAATCTCTTTTTTTTTTTTTTTTTTAAGAAAAGAAAAAACTATTGCCAGCCTTTGTATCGTGGGCTCCATTTTCATCAATCTATATTTATTTATTATATCAATGAAATACATATTGCATATATTGAATTTATTTTCTCCTTTCCA
>JBBPDI010000005.1:10053380-10074911 GCA_037974545.1 Cucumis variabilis
TCAAAGCACCTTAATCGCACTAGCGTCCACGAAAAAGAACCTAAACATAACAATAAAACTCAATATTTTCTCAAGTTTGCTTCTTCATTCAAATCACAAAACCATGATAACCATGACTTACCCAATGTTAACGAATCGAGTTCCAACCTAAATCAAAATTCACTGTGGAATTAAAGACAGTCGAGCGCTACCCTCAACCTAAGATTGAACAACAGTCAATAAACAATCCAACTAAATTTTTCTTGAATTCGTTTGAATTAACAACAACCCAACTTAAATTTCCCTCAATAAACTTCAACCAAAACTTGGTAAAAAGAAGGACAGTAGCTATCGAATCTAACGACAGGATCGTGCAACCCAAACGATAAGCAAGTCTAATTGGAGAAACAACACGTGGCTGGAAAATCGTGAGTCACGGCAGTGCTGCGAAATTAAGTGGGTCAGAAAAAGTCAGAGACGAAATACACGGTGGCGGTTCACGGCGAACAGAAATAGGAAGTTAAATTAAAACGGCAGCGACGCACGGACGAGGCCAGACAAACGAATGACGGTTCAAGCTTCAGATCGGCATGGATCCAACGGAGAGGAGACGCAAGCGATCGTGCACGGTGTCAGGTCTTTCGCAAACGGAGGTCAGCGGTGCGTGATTCGTCGTCGGCGAACAAAAACTAAGAGGGAGGAGGCCAACGATTTTAGTTAAGGCAGAAGAAGAAGAAAATTTTAGAGGAGGGGGGCGGCTGCACGAGGAAGAAGAAGAAGGAGAAGGGCCAAAATTCCCTTTTTATTTTTTTATAATAATAAAAAAATAATAATAATAACATAATTACAATTAATAATAATAATATATTATTATTATTATTATTATTATTATTATTCCTCAATAATTTTCCCTTTCTCTTCTTTTCTTTTCCAACAATAAAAAAAAACTATCTTCTTACAAGTTAAAGAAACAAATAAATAACACCCAACCAACAATTTAAACCTTCAAAATAAAGAAATTTGATTAAAAGAATTTACCTTAGCGTTCGGGGTGTTACACCTATAGTTTTAATCTGTATCATATACACATTAAATTTTAACATATGGTTTTAATCTGAATCTTAAATTAATATTTGAACTCATTCAAATATTTTATTCTCACACAAATTAATTTTGAATCAGATCCAAAATTAAATTTATATAACAAAGTGTAATTAAAATTTAAACTTTATATTATAATGTATCACCATACATTATATTAATTTTCAAAGTAAAAGTATATAATACAAATTATAACCAATATATATTATACTCGTTACCTTTTATGAGCTAGAAAGGACATCTAATGGACTTATAGATCAAAAGCTACAACGATATGAGATGAATCGGCTAAACTCATTAACCAGATTAATCAATATTCGTTAACTATGTACACTCTACTAAAGACTAACAACCAAGCTCTTCTCACCTTAGATATATTTATGTGTCCATGAATATAGATCAATAATAGTAAATTAATCCTTCACAATTGTTCGTAACACCAGCTAGGTCAAATTATCTTTTTACCCCTTGGTTACTTCTAGTCCTTAAGTACAGTGCTCCTCTAATGAAGAACTTATTTATGGTCCAACCAACAAACAAAAATCTCTCTCCTGTCATAAAGAGAGTAGAGTCCTTTGTTCAAGTTCTAGAGACATCATTTAAGAGAACACTCATCTATTTGCCTCAGGTTTGGAAGGAGTGAATTCCATCTTGTGTAATTATGTTTTCAGCTCTCCACTTGGTCTTGTCCTCAAAATGATAAGCATATTGAGTTGACAATCTGACCACTCTCACTCGTGCAAATCAAAAGACAATCTCTCATAAATAGAAGTTCATAATACACTCTGGATTAAGTTACTGTTTCATGGTCTGATCTTATGCAAACTCATTGCATAGGATACCCTCACTCGCATTGTATGAAAAGATATTCACAGAACTTGCAAAGTATGTAATGGTCTTCGTAGTAGGTGGAGAAGATAAATGTAAGCATTTTAAAGAAGGGTTAAGAATGATAATTCGGATTTCACTGTTGGCAAGTATGAATTGGGCAAATTTTTCTAAATTGGTCAAGGCTGTCGTGCGATTTCAGAGGTGTTTAATTGAAGAAGAAGAAGAAAGGAGTATGAAGAAAGAAAAGATAACTCCGAAGGTGGGTAAGGAAGCAGAAAAGAGAAATAGCAAAAAGATAAGTAAGCAGGCAAAGTCAGCCTTTAGCCAAAGATCATATTAGTATGAGGATCATAGATTAAGTTGCGTTGAGTGTAGAAAGATACACACAAGAACTTGTAAACACAAAATCGTATGTTTTAAGTGTGGTCAAGTAGGGCATTATCAAAATGAGTGCCAACAGAAAGCCACATTTGGCCTAGGACCAACGTAAACAGGATCGAAGTCTCGTTCATTTCAACAATCTGCGGCTGATAGACAAAAGGAAACTTTGGGTTTTAAATTTTAAAAGAACAATGAGGACCAAGAAAATTACTAGACAAGAATTTTCAGGACGAAATTCCAAAAAAAAAAAAGAGGGACTAGTTGTGAGGTCCTGATCCGAAGAAAGAGCCCTTGCCAAAAGGACTATCTTGGACAAGTAAAAGTGTGAGATACTTCACGAGAAAAGGGACATGAAAAGAGGAAAGACTAATAAGATGCGTTCAAGTTGTTCTATCGTGGGAAAGTGAGTGATGCGATGGAATGGTTAAGCCTAGAAAAGGTGTTATGGAAAGAAGGATATGTTTGAATAAATTGTGTTAAAGATGGGCATTGTGAGAAAAAGCAGTTATATCTAAGGAAGCTTGACGAAAAAAGAGTGTCTGATTGACAAGACTAGACCCTATGAAAAAAAATAAATGTTCGTGGATTCCTGAAAAGATAAGGAGAGTCGGGTAAATTAAAGAATTTAACTCTCCAAGAAGATAAGGTTGCTATCTCAAGAGAGCATTCAATTGCCTCTTACATTTTAGCCTACATGTCAATTGTGTGTTGGTTGCATGGTACGACAAATTGATAAGACGACACGTATGAAGCATGGAGGTAACCCAGGAAGTAGAAAGTCGCTATAAATAGGCTGGAGAATTTATGAAGAAGGAGTTGGAACAAGTGTTAAAGATCGTGAAAAAGATAGCCAAAGAAGCTCCGGGTGTTGAGAGGTTGGTCATGGGAGCCTTTAGGCAAAAGAAGATACATCAATGTATAAAAGGTGGAGCTAAGACCAAGAGTTGTGTGAGTGACTTTTGTGTAAATGATTTTCAATGCTTAAAGGATGTTTTATATGGGTATTTTCTCACCAAATGAATGTTTTAGTCCTGTGATTATAATGAATGATTTCATGTATGAAAGTTATGTTTGAAAGCATTCCTTCTGGATCGGTAGTTATGCATATTTTGTCGAGTGTATTCTTATATGTTATAACTTTACCGATATCATTGTTGTGTTAATTGCAAGAAAAAATTGAATGATTTATATGTGATGCTTGTGTGTAAGTAAATCACTGGCCTTATTACTGATTATTGTGCTATTATTATGTGGTGTGCACATAATATATGTCTGTGTCGTGTGGACGTCTGGTGTAAATGGAAATGAGTCCACAAAATTCATGGGTACTGTGAAAGAAGTGAACATCACAATAGCCTAAATGCAAGATACTGATAAGAGTGAATCTCAGTAGTCTTGGTAGAGGGAAGATTCATGAACCAAGACAGAAGGAATAAAAGAGCTAATGTGTGACTTCTGTGATGTGTGAAAGGAAGCGTTGAATGCTTGTCTTTATAAACTAGAAAGTGCTTTAAGTGACTTCTTTGTATTCTCCAAAAATGTATTTCTAAAACTCTCACTCACAAAGTCTTTGACTTGAAGGGATAAAAGCCCTAGGTAGCGGAAGATTTTACAGAATCATTCCTCAATTTAATTTGAGAATCCCAAAATACCAATACATTGGTAATATTTAGAAGAGGAATTTTTAAAAATAGTAGATTTTATAAAATATTTACAACCTATAGCAAATTCTATCACTGATAGTCATTGATATGTTATAGTGATAGAAGACTATCAATGATAGAATGGCTTAAAGAAAAATTATTTTCTTATGCATATTAATTTTAAAAATATTAAATTAATAGATATTTCAAATCAACTAATTAGTTAATTAATTGACCAATCAATTAATAATTAATTAAATCATATTTAATTAATATCTCTCCAATATCTTATAGTTTTAAATTAATTTAATTAAATAAAATTAAACTAAACTATTAATTAATTCTCCAACTAATTAATAGATAAAATAAATATCTTATAATTAACTTAAATTAAATTTGAATCATATTCAAATATAAATTTTACTCATAACCAATAACTTTAATATGAATCCAATTCACATTAAATTAATATTTGAACTCATTCAAATATTTTATCTCTCATAAATTCATTTTGAACCATATCCAAAATTAAATTTATATAATAAAGTTTTATTAAAATATAAACTTTATATTATAATGTAGCATCATACATTATACTAATTACCTAAGTAAATTTGAACATTTCAAATTACAACCAATATAAATAAATCTCATTACCCTTTACAAGCTAGGAAGGGGACCTAATGGACGTACAGATCAGAAGCTACAACAATATGAGATTAATTGGCTAAACTAATTAACCACATTAATCAATATTCGCTAACTGTGTATACACTCCACTAAAAACTCACAATTGAACTCTTCTCAATGTAGATATATTTATGTGTCCACGGATATAGACCAATAACAGTCAGTTAGTCCTTCACGAGTGTTTGTAACACCAGCTGGGTCAAATTATTGTTTTACCCCTAGGTTACTTTTAGTCCTTAAATATCAATGCTCTTCTAATAAATAACTTATTTATGGTCCAACCAATAAATAGAAATCGTTGTCGTGTCATAGAGAGTAGGGCCCTTTGTTCAAGTCTCAAAGATACCTTTTAAGGGAACACTCATTTACTTACCCTAAAGTAGGGAAGAAGTAAATTACATTTTGTGTAATTATGTTTTCAGCTCTTCACTCGATCTTGTCCCTAAAATGATAAGCATATTGAGTCGACAATCTGATCACTCTCACCCATAAAAATCAAAAGACAATTCCTCTCAAACAAGAGTTCAGAATGCACTCAAGATTAAGACTAAGTTACCCTCACTCGCATGTCACCTACACGAACGCGTTAGATCATTGTGTTTCTATCAACTACAAAATAAGTCGTATCCATAGTGTTTATAGGATATGATACCTAGACTTATCCCTATACTATAGACCCTTTAAGTTGATCTCAAACATTGATCTCGGTATGTCTCTACATACTGTTCAATACTCATTAAACACCTTAAGATGTTAGTTTATTGGATTTGGGTTGTTCAAACAAAAATAACAATATAATCAATAACATTTATTGAAATTATAATAATAACACTTTATTAATTAATAACGGTCAATAGATTATATTTACTATCTATGAGTTTTAGGACATAAATCCCAACATGACATACGTTTTAAGTTTTCCCCTCCCTAGGTTGTTAGGCATTGAGGCCATGCAAAGGTTAGTCCTAAGTCTGCATAGCCAAGTTAAGGAGGAAAAGCATAGTTGTTTTGTGGTCTTATGCGGTAGGTGATGGAAAGCATACAAACGCAGCAGAAAAATGGATCAATTTTACTCTAAAAGAAACTAAACTATTTAGTGATGAACATGATTAAAAAAAACCTAATTAAAACAAATTAGGGTTAAAGAAAATATACCTACCCTAATTAAAACAAATTAGGGTTAAAGAAAATATACCTTTGAAGCTTTTTGAAATCCTTGATATCTCCTCACAACCCCAAACTGAAACAATCACTAGTAGTCACCTACTATCCTCTGGACAAAGAACTGGGTTGTGGGATCTAATTAAAGAAGGAACCGAGATAGAGATTTGAGAGAGATATCTAATTAGGAAGGGAGAGAAATTTCTTTCTTTTCTTTTGGTGTGAGAGAGGTGAAGGTAAAAAGAATTTAGTAAAGAATAATTTTTGTTTTAAAGAAAATTTTTCCAAAAATCAACAAGTCTTTAAAACTAAAAAATCAAAACTAATTTATAAAGAAATTACATGCAAATGCATGAAATTTAATTCACCATTTACCAACACCTCACAATCCACTAATCTTTAGTGGAATTATTCACCATCCAATTTCTATTAGTGAACTTGGTGTCATTACTATGAGCCTCCACATAGCCCAGTAAAAGTTACTGGAATTATCCAACAAAATGTTGGATTTTCCCATTAACTTTAGTCAAGGGGTAAAATAGTCATCTGACCATTAAGGTCAAAGTAAACTTTGACTTTTCCAAATCAAAAGTCAATAATTTGACTTCTTACAATTTTGATCGTCTTGACTAAATCCGACCTTCCCAAAATGAATCCATATTCATTTTTTCAAAATTCAAATCATATTTGAATGTACAGCAAGTCAAAGCTGGTCTTTTCAAAGTCTAAAGTCAACATTTTGCCTTTTTACAACTTTGATTATTTTCATCATTTTCAAGCTTCCTACTATGAATATGTATTTATATTTATAGTATTTAAATCTTAATTAAACATAAAGCTCTATTTCGAATCTAGAAAACCGACGGTTATATCACATATACTTGTCAGTTTCTCTCTCTTCTCCCAATTGGAACAACCTATCTACCAACCCTAAAACGAGTAGGATTGAATTTCATCTTGCACCCTATGTCCCTAGCTATCCACTAGATCTTACCCCTGAAATGAGAGGCTTATTGGGCCAACGCTGATGAGTTGCCCTTACCTATGCAGATCTAAGGATAATCTCGTATGAACAGGACTTCATAGTTAGCTCAAGATTAAGATTAAGTTACCTAGGTCATCAATAATCGAGATAGTCAGTTTTAAACAGTAAACGGTGTTATAACATAAAAGTAACTAATTCATGGTTCAGTCTTATGTAAACACTTTACATAGGATGCCCTAACTTTCATGTCTCTACATGAATAATTCAGGATCACTTCGTTTGTACTTTCATGTCTCTACAAAGCGAGCCGCATCCATAGTTTCTTTAAATAAAGTGTCCAACCATTATTCATATACTATAGACTCTTTAAGCTATATACTCGAACTTGATCCATGTTTATGTCTACACATAAAGTTCAAGTTTACTCAAAAATAGCCTCGGGACTTAGCTTATTGGAATTAATGTTATAATATTAAATTTTTCAATAACAACTTTATTGAATAGAATATGATTATAAACTACGAGTTTTAGAAAAAAAAATCCAACACTATTTCATGATGGATCTAATATGAGATGAAAAATTTAGGCATTGTAGAGGTGCTCATCTCTACTTTAGCATAATAATGGAAACTCTAGGTATTTATTGAATAGCCTCATCACTGAACCTTTGTGCATAGGAGAAACTCCCCTATAGGCTTGCCATAAATCTCTAAATATCTCTCAAGTATAGACTAAATCATACTCAAACAATCTCATGTTTAAAACATTATCTCAAACTACAACGACGTTATTTAAATCTTTTGCATTCACCAAGTCCTAAATCTATGAAAACAAGCTTTGTTTAAACAACATTTAACCTAAATACTTTGAGAAACTCAACATTTGTATGCTTGCTTATAAATCATGTATAAAGAAACATTCTCAGTAAACTTATTAGTCAAATTCATGCTTTTCAAAATTTTCTAAAATTGAAACTCATGCTTTGGAAATCAACTATATAAATCAAGTATAGATCTCAAATATGTTAACTCATACTTTAAACATAAACTTTGTAAATCATGTTTATGAATCAATTTTAAATTCATTTTTCTCACTCATAGATAGTAGCTAATTCTTTTGCCTATAAATCTGCCTAATCTCCTCTTGGCTTAAAATTAGAGAATTTAAACTCACTTTACACCTCTAGAATCAGAAAACATGAAAACTTAGCTCACAAATCTCAAAAACACCAATTGTCCAAAAATGTTGTTATGGCACAGCTAGCTGCTGAGCATGGACAACAGGTAGGATGCAAGCATCCATAAGCCCATCCTAGATGCCTGGTCACGTGCTAGCCTCGTGCACTAGACATGTTGCATGATAAATTTTAGAAATACAAGTTATTGTGGCCTTTTGTGAAAAATAATGAAGCCTTATCGCATAAGAACAGAAGAAAACATAGGAAAAAGTAAAGAATTTGATTAACTTGTGTATCACATCTTACAAAAGAACTTTATCCCTGTTTTATCACAGTTTAAGTGTCTTATCATAGAATATTAAGTAAAAAGAAGTAGAGCTCGACGATAGAATGTCACGCGGGGAGACGGGTTCAACCAATAAGGCAACAAGCAATCAAGTTAGGAGATCTAATGCACTAGTAGAAAAATTTGGTTGGTGTGAATCCTAAAAAAAACACGAATGAACGTTTGTACGATGTCGGTGCAGCTTTAGTCAGAAGCATTTATAAGGTGTGGAATGTTCTGTCACATTGCTTTTTACCTACAAATAGAAGACTCTACTTCATAACAAAGTGTTCAATTTTTTATTGGAGAGCAAGCTCACTTTCTTCCATTCTTTCTTTCTTAAGTTTTTGGTGAGAGCTTCAAACACAAGGAAAGAGAGTTCTTCCTTAACCATTTTCCCCTCACAAATAGGCAAAAAATTAAAGCCAAGGTGTATGAGAAATCATACTCTGAGGCTTGACTCACTTTTCTGTATACCATTTTCTACTTTTATTGCATTACATTGTAACAAGTATTTTATGGCCTAGAGGTTTAAAGTTATTTTTATTATAGTAATGCATTTCCTCTACCATTTTTCAGTCTCTCTATTAACATCTGCTCATTGTGAAGTCAAACTAACTCAACAACACCAGGAACTTGACTTAGTTGGTTAACTCCACGAACTTAGGGAATAATGTTGTTGCTTATGTTAGTGTTTACTTCTACATGATGAGTCATTAATCAAGATAATTGCATACAAAATGCTTACTAAGAATCTCTTCATCATGTAACTACTAAGTCCTCGTTTTGTATAAGTTTTCCTACTGTTTGCCTAAGTGTAAGTGAAACAATAAGTTTTTCTAGGTGATCCAAGGTCGAACACAGAGAATTGATATCAAAGCTTAGTTTTAAGGTTTACTCATCATTCATGTAGTATAAAAAAATAAGCTATACAGTATGAAAGAGTGTAAGTTTAAACTATATCTATTTATGTACGTTAGAGAGTGTAAAGGTGGAAGTGATGAAGGTGGTTGCAAGAATGAAATGCAAGAGTGAACTAACTTGTATTAAAGAAGGGATGAAGGAATGTATTAAATCTACCAGGTGAGTAAGCTATGAAAGCCTTGATGCAATATGACTTACTTAATTAGTTTACAATTAAGGCGAGCATCTCTCGATGTCTTTAAACGCCACACTTGCACTCCTTTTGGGATCCAACTGACTAAACCTAGCTAACAAGGTATATTTATAGTGTTCACCTACAAAAATTATAGAGCTTTGCATTTAAGGGTGACAACCTCTCAGTACATAATACCCACACTTGTTCTCCTTTCAGAACACAAATGATGGAAAGTTATCTTGCCAAGATGAAGTTTGTCTCCAAACTCCTTGCACGCGTAGCTATATCCTTGCGACTTGCCCTTTCGGATAGTTGGCGATATACACTTGCCAAGTGATGAAAATAGCTTAGCTAACATGATAAGATTTATAAGTTAAGCTTCTCATCAAGAACCTATCATAGATCCTAAACTACAAACAATGCACAGACAAATGAACAATTAAGAGATGGATGGATTACAAAGGCATAAATATACGTTGTATTAAAGAATAAAGGCCTTCAGCTATTGTACAATATGAGTAAATACTAAGTAAATAAATAAGAAAAAATGGAAGAATAGAAAGGACATTACAAGTTAGGGGGAGATGAGAAATGGGATCTTTTTCACTCAGGCCTCAAGCTTTCACTCTTTGATTGACTAAAGAAGATGAAGAAAACTTTACAAATGGTGGAAAGTCTATTCCTTTCCACCTCTCTAGTCCATTCAGATGTAAAAGCCCCTTACAGCTTGAATTGGCTCATACAAGCTTGCTTTTATTGGTAGGGATGAAGTTCCTATTATAAGTAGATTTAGGCGAGAAAGCTATCCTTCTGAGCATGTCAGCATCGAAAGCTACCTTCATGTCAAGTCACATCAACTCCATCTACCACTTTTATCTTCTAGTGAAACTCTTTCGCATTATTATGTAGTCTTCTTGCCTAGTCTTTGCAGGAGTTCCTCTGTAATTCACTAGCTTATTCTTTTGTTCTTTAGCCTGCGTTAAGGCACTAAAAATAGGGTGAAACAGACATGGTTGCTTACGTAAAATGTATTTCTAAATATTTATGCATTTATAACATAATCTACACATTTTGACATGTTTGACATGCATTTTGGTTCCATTATTCTATCTAAAAGACCATAATAACTTGTATTTCTACAAGTGATCAATATCCATGCTCAATCCATTTAATTAGTTTAGAACCAACGTAATGTGTTATTAATATTAGAGAATCTGAATGTATGTCTTATGAGTTTCCTTTATCTAAACACAGATGTGAAAGCATTGTTTATTCAAGAGAAACACAATCGTAGAGATAGGAATCACTTGACAAGCGAGAGCACACATTTAGTTAAATAAGCGGCAAAGAGATAGTGGCAACATACTCTCATCGCTAAGTTCATCCTTTGCACAAGTTAAAGAAACATTAACGTGTGTGGCAAAAGCACCAAAAGGTTGCTCGCCTTAAATTAGGAAAAACTACTCATAATACAAACAAACTGATTAGATGCAAACCATAACTTAACTTTAAGTCTTTGGATCCCGAGAGGCAAGTAAGTATGATGAAAGCACTGAAAAGACGCTTACCTTAATTGTAAAGTTAATAGATGTTTTGTATCGCCTAAAAATGTTAATACATATTATGTTACAATTAATTAATTAAACATTCCTTTATCTCATGCCTATAAATTGAGTTCCTTTTCCTTCATCTCATGCCTTTAACTTATAGTGTACATAATTAGAGTAAAATATATGTTCATATTTACACTACATAGATTATACTGCATAGGTTTAGCTGCATGATAGGTTCAATAGGAACATTAATTCCGTGTGTTTGACCTTGGACTTACCATGAAACCTTTCTTCGATTACACTTGGGTAATAGAGAAGAAACCTTGTATAGCACACATATCATAAGAAGAAAAGCAATATATATAGGATTTGCTTCTTTTATCGCATCATCCTAGTATAGTCGCCTAACAGATCGCTCCATTAGAGCTTAAAACATGACATATCCATGAAAAATTGTACGCACATAAAACACACCAAGCATGGCGCGCCCTATGGTAGCATGACACTGTGCTACATTGTCATGCTGCTTGAAATATTCTATGCATAAGTTTTTGTCGTAGATCTATCATGCTGAGCTCTAAGTTTATGACTATTAGGCGATTGAATAGGGTTATGCAGTAAAAGGTACATTCCTATTCATGTGTTTCTAACTTTCTATAGATATGCATGTCATGCAAGTTTTTCTCTCTATTGTCCAAGTGTAAGCGAAGAGAGGTTTTCAGGTAAGTTCAAGGTCAAACACAGAGAATTTAAGCTCCTAATTCTCTTATTGCGCATCTAAATCATGCAGTATAAACTATACAGTAAAGTTATGCACAGTATACTTTTGTCCTAACTATCTACACTAAAGCGTTTGACAGTGCAAGGTGAGCATGGCGAGATGATGACAATGGAAATTGAACTCATGTCTAGGCATGACGAGAAAGGAATAGTTTAATTATCTAATCGTTAGGAATAGTAATTTAATAATTCAAGCAATATAAAGCATATATTAACTTCAAATTAAAGTGAGCGACCTCTCGACGCCATTGCCATACTTGCTTACCTCGTAGGATCCCAATACACAAAGTTAAGCTATGATTTATATCTAATCATCTTGGATACATTATTAGTGATTTCTCCTTGATTAAGACAGATAACCTCTCAATTCTTTCACCACACACATTGGCATCTCTGTAATGTATGCAAAGGAAAAACTTGGCGACAAGATTGTATTGCTACAATCTTCTCTCCACTTGCTTAGCTAAATACATGTTTTCACTTGTCAGGTGATTACAATGAACAACATTGTTCTTCTCTCGAATAAACAATGTTTTGACCTCTGCATTTAACTCAATAAAACTCATAACGCTGACATTATTATTCTCTAGGTATTAAAAACACATTTCATTGCTAACAAGTTAACCAAACAGATTGAACATGAAAAGTAATAGACAAATGTGAGAATGGAAGGAGAAATGCATTGCTTTCATAAAATTAACTTTAGGCCTCTCGGCCATGATGTACATCTAACAAAACAATACAAGAAAAATGTAAAATGGAGTACAAGAAAAGGTGTTACGCCTCAAAGTATAATTTCTAATACTCTTTGACTTTGATTTTTGCCTGTTCAGTGAGGGGGAAGATTAAAGGATGAACTTTCTCTCTCTCTTTGAAAAGTTGTACCAGCACTGTGCAGACGTTCTTTTGCCCTTTTTTTCGTTTTTCACGACAACCAAATTTGTCTACTAGTGCTTCATATCACCTAGCTTGTTTGCTTGTCGACACGTTGACTGAACGAGTATCGTCGCGTAAATAGTATATCGCTGAGCTTCACTTCTTTTGCCTAAAATCATATTGTAAGAACACTAAAATATGCAGCAAAACAGGGTTAAGGTTCTTTTGTGCAATGTTATTCATAGATTAATCACATCACCTACTTTTTTCCTTGTTTTCTTCTTTTCTCATGTGATTAGACTTCATTATTTTACATAAAGGCTACAATAACTTATATCTCTACAAGTTATCACACCCCAAATTTAAAATAATGCTTGTCCTCAAGCATCATTTTATGATTCTATACATGATGATTTCTTTTGTGCACATTGCTAAACCTTTCAGAATGCTTTTCTAATTTATCTAGCATTCTAGCATTTCTTCTTGTTTTTCGCCTACTCTAAACTTGAAAATATTTCTAGATTCTAAACATGGAAAGCTTAAGTATCAAAATATCCTTGTTCATTTTTAAAAAAAATCTTATTTTCCCTTTTTGCAAAACGGCTGATGTTTTAAAAGTTCTTAGTTCCTTTCTTTTTCCTGTAACAACTTTATTAGTTAAACGATTTATTTGTGTTAGGCGTTGAGTGAGAATTCATAGGTACTCTATAAGTTTGTTCCTCTCATCAACCATTTATTTGATGAAGCTTTGCTTCTTATTAACTCTTCACTACAAGAAATGGGGTGTTCGATGGTGCAGCCACACATCGCCTAAAACCCTAAACATGTCGACAAAGTTTATCCCAACATCAGCATTGACATCGATAAGTACGTTGAGGGAAGCACATCGGGGATACTTTTTAAGATGCAGATCACGTCGATGACAAGGAAGTGTTCATCAGTGCATATTGTCAATACGTCTCGAAAGGATATCTGCAACGTTACATCACGGAAGGATTTTTGCAACGTTACATAAAAAAAACGGTTTCTGCGACGTGACAAACATGCATCGAGAAAGGCTTTAAATATTGTTTTTTTATTATTTATTTTATTTTATTTCTTTTGTCATTGTTTTAGTTAATTTACCTAAGTCCCAACGTGGCAAAATTTGGAGTAAATTATGATAATGAAAATATTTTCATTAATTACGAATAATATACATGAAATAAGTTCAATACAAAAACAATTACATTAACAAAAAAACAATTGAAAGCTAATGCTCTAGTGCTCTAGTTATAAACGTCAAACCTACAAATGACATAAAAGTAGGGTTGAATATCACATATGAAAAATTAAAAAAATTAAATATTGAAAAATACGTACCCTAAGTGATCACGGGCTTCTTTATGCCTGACTCATCTTTTCGTTCACCTTCTTTATCTCCTCTATTTGTCGTGCATGGTCCGCCATTTGTTGATCTCGCTCTTCCTTCCCCAACCATTGTTTTACAATCATGTGGTTAGCATGCTCAAGGCTCGCCTTTAGTTTACTAACTTCTACCATGTGTGCCTAGTGGTCATACATATTAGAGGAAGAAGATGAAGCGACACTCATTATAGGCTTGGGTTTTAGGTCCTAACCAAGACCTTTTGAGTACCATGATCTTTACCCAAAACTGTCTCACATATCTTGTCCTCAGTTAGTGGTTGAGAACCCTCTCGGACAGGCTAAGACTGAAGTTCCATCATTTGATTCTATACAGTAAAAGCTAGTAAGTTTGAGAGATGACCAGACTTAAAAATGGATTTGAAAGTATAACAAAACATAAAGTTTTTGTAAATTTACAAAAGCGTCCTCTGCTGCTGGTGAAATGAACTCATCAATACTACTGGCGTGCATTTCTCTGAATAACTCGACATGGTCCTTCGAACGATCATTAGTTCAGTGATAAGATGTGAATTGATATGCAAAAAAGGTAAAAGATTATGCAAGGTATATAGGCAAGGTCGTGTATATTAGGAAATTTAAAATAGTTGTGAGGGATACTTACCTAACCATCTTGACAAAAGAATTTTTGTATTTTACCCTCGATTTTATCGTAGCTAGGTGCAAGCGTGGGTGTCGAACCCAAGGGAGTGTAGGATGAAAATTTGTTGAATGCAATGCTTAGAAAGAAATTGAGATTAGCAACAAAAGAGAAAAGAAAAGCATGGAAAATAACAAGGGCAGAAGGGAAATTTAGTGTGCAATTTGGTTCACAAAGAAAGAAAAGAGGATATTAGAGACTGAAATTCTATATGATAAGTGAGGTATGGGCTTAGGTATGGATCCAACCTTATCATTGGATAAAAGATGGTAATGAAGAATGAATTATGCTTTAATAAAGAAGAGAATTTAATTCAAGATTTCCTTGCAAGATCAAATTGCTTGATCTTGGAAGGAATTCTTAAATCAAAATTTGAAAGAAAGGTAATGAAATTCATAGGGTTTAGTTTAATTCTTGCAATCCTAATTAAACCCATATTTGTTCTTTAAGGAAAATTACAAGGTAAATCAAATGATAATTTTGCATCCAAGGAACTAAAGCGTATTTAATTTGTGCACAAGAAAACATGTAATTTAGTTCCAAGAATTACCCAAGAACAATTGAAATTCAAACTAAAGTATTAGACAATTCTTCAATTGGGAGAAATAAATCAAGATTCATGCAATTTTTGTACACAAGAAAGCAAATCAATTAGTCTTGCATTAATTGATTTTCTAAGGGTAAATTGCTTACAATATTGAACCAAAAAAGGTCTAAAATCAAGAATCAAAATTACAAAATTCAATAAGATTGAATTAAAAATCAAATTCTTGATACAATTCATTAATGATTCTCACAAGAATTACATGGAAATCAAAGAGTAATCAAACCCTAATTTAAATGAAAAATCAATTTAATCAAATTCTCAAAGATTCGAATTACCTAAGCTCAAATTACCTCAAAAGTTTAGCCTTCTATCTTCAATAATTTTGGAAAAATTGTTGAAGAAAAAAAATTATAGAGTGATGGTAGAGAAATTAGAAATTGGGAGAAATTGGAAGGAATATTGGATTGAATTGAATATGAATTGGAATATGAATTATCAAATTAGGGGTTAATTTGGGATATTTATAGGGAGGAATGGAGGAAATGGGCCCTAACTGTATTTCTAAGCCCATATCCAAAAAGAAAAGATGAAAATTTGAGTAATTTCAAAAGTTTAAGTATTATTTACAAAAATACCACTGGAAAAATTGAGAAAAAAAATAAATTACACTGCTGAGATTCGAACTTGGGTGGCTGAGGAGCGCGTGCACTTGGATCGCGTCAGGTGGCACGCAGAGGGCCGTTGGATCGCTGAAGACACGGATTGAAGAAAAAAATAAATGGTAAATGTTTTGCGTTTGGTGAGATTCGAACCCACGCGCGTGGACTCTCCAAAACGACGTCGTTTCCCTATGTAATTAAAATCCAATTTTAATTTGCGTTTGGTGAGATTCGAACTGCGAATTCGAGGCTGGGCGTGCGCGGCTGAGGGGTTGACACGTGTCGATCTTCTTTGATATTTACCAAAATGCCTCTTTATGTTAAATTTACCCGTTCTCCTTCGTTTGAACTCCGATTTAAGTGATTTTTGTGTCATTGGGTTCGTATTGAAGTCTATATTCATATTTTGTATAACAATATAAAAATAGTGAAAATATGTATGATAAGGATTGAGAATAGACTATCTTTAAATGGGTCAATATTTGCCCCAACATTCAGTGAGCTTTGTTTCTCTTTGAAGAAATAACTTTGTGTCACTCCTGTGGTTGTAAGGTTGCTAACAGCCTTACACATATTTGATTGCTCTTACATTCCAAAAATAATGATGATCAAAACGTTATACTTTCAAATAAATTAAATAAATAATTATTAATTGATTTCAACGTAAAACTATATAAATTACCTAAAATTGTCGAGTGATATAATGGTCACAAGAAAATGCCAATGTTCCATCCGATTGCCAATCTCAAGGGCGGGTTTGCCTGTGCTTGTTCAGGGATGCTAAAATTCTTAAAATTCTGATGGTTACTTGCCCTGAATTCCTTCCATGCGGTGAGCATTTGATGCACAACGAATCGATTAAGTACTGGATTGTTTAGATCGAACACAAAAAATTGCTACAAAAAAATAGATTTTAAGTCACTATAGCTTTTATAGGTAATTGAAACATATATAAGTTTTTATGAATTTACAGACATACCGTTAGGCCGCCTTTGACGATCTCGATGCACTCTTGTAGTACATCTATCTACTTTAGGGCCTGAATAAGAAACGTGTCTCGCGTCAACATACTGATCATGCAATTGAAACGAGGGACGTGTGCGGAGATAGGTTTGTCCCTCCATGGGAATTGAAATGGGATTTCTTCCATTCTGCTGTACGTATCGCTTGACATCTATGTTTCAAGAATGCTATCGTACTTTCCTTAAAATGAGAGTGAGAGCCAATTGAGAAGGACCTATTAAAAATGCTAGTTATTTGATACAATAAGGATAACTTAAAGACAATTGAGAGGGATTATCTAAAAATGCTCATTTTTACGAACCTATAATGTCACCCACTGACGACGAACCGCCCACGTGATCTAACGCATCTAGATCAAGAAAATAGTCTTCCTCATGCGTACTGCTCGAAAAGTTAGACATAATTTCTGCAGACATAAAAATCAACAAACGTTAAACAAATGTGAGCATCACAACGCAATTAATGTATAGAAAAATGACTAAATGTGTATATGTAAAAAAATATTGTTATTCATCATCGCTTGACCCACTTTGATGTGATGATGATTGTTTGTCATTTTCATTGTTTATGAAGTTTTTCGCGACATGATGCACATCTTTCCACTATTGTAGGATCAACTTTAGTCCTACAAAGAGTTTCATCCTCAATGACTGTTCGTCCACACGATGTTCGACTGATTTTCAGTACATTAAGTTGGTCATTCTCGAGATCTTCTATTTCTAGCACGTCTCATACACATTTATTCTGCTCCACTTGAACAATTTTTCAATTAGTACCATTTGTAAGGTCCTCAAGGTAAAATATCTTATGTGCCTGGGTTGTGAGAATCACTGATTTCTCAACAAACAAAAAACAGGATGTATTTATTGATTTATAGCCTAGTTCCTCATGCATCCTATGATTTTTGTTTCTCTATATGTCAAACCATCCACACTTGAATAGCCAAGCACGTTGTTCAAATAGATATTAAACGTGCAACACTTCATTCAAAACACCGTAGAAATTGTTGTTGACACTGCCTTCACTACCTTTACCAACTACCATGGCTCTATTATTTTGTGTTGTGTGTTAAGAATCACGCTTCAACATGTGAAATCGTACGCCACCAAAAATGCATCCACTGTAAGAGCGAACATTCAGTAAAGGTCTCATTGAGAGTGAAAATAAATCTTGAGAAATGTTTGAATTCTCATGCATTCGTGCCATAACCAGAAATTGGTGTACCATGAAGTACTTATATGTATAAAATATATATAAAGTAGAGCATATTGTACGAACACTCGAAGTCATTTACTCTAAATACCTAAGCTTTAAACCAATCGATAAATGATCTTTGGTGTCTTTTAAACAGTTTAAAAAAGCTTTCACACCGACAACGTATCAAAAGCATGGTTTTCTAAAGTACACAATTGTGAGTTTGTGTGCCGACAAGGTATAAAGACTTAATATATATATATATATTGTCAAATAAATGTGTGAATTAATCAAGGTATAGAAATGCGTACTTCTGATACTCTGATATTTCGTCCACATTGTTGAGGATGTAACAATGAAAGAGTCGTTTCTCTTCTTGTGATATACTTCATAAACGTGACGCTCTCAATGGTTGTACCTTTTGAACGAATACTTCAAAGTCACCAATGAGATTCTATGCAATGCTATCGCCATTTCGATCATCTTTGGTGAATCAAGTCTCAATCCCCTTAAGATACCGTGAACAGAAAGTACGTGATTCGTTCATAAGATGTCCTTCTACAATGGACCCCTCAAAACGTGCTTTGTTATGAACATATTTTTTTTATTGTGCATAGACTTCTTTCAATGGGATACATTCAACTGTAAGAAACCGAATCAGTAACCTTCGTCTCATACGACAAGTGAACTGTAAGGTGTACCATGACGTTAAAAAAAGTAGGTGGAAATATTCTTTCTAATTTGCACAATATAATTATAACATCTGATTGCAATCTGTCCAAATCACTTATTCTTATTGTTCTACCACACAACTCAAGCAAAAAACTGCACAGTTTAATAATTGCAGTATACACATTTTTGGGTAAAAATGCTCAAACATTGATTGGAAGAAGCCGGTGTAGCAAAACATGATAGTCGTGCATTTTGAGAACTAATATTTTCCCCTTGTTTGCATTCACGCATTGTGAAATATTAGAAACTATCGGAAAACTTAACTACTTTCAAGAACTTACAGAACTCAATCTGGTTGCTGCTAGTCAAGGTACGTATGGCTCGCATGTAGTTTCATCAATCGGTTACCCACTTCTACCAAATGTAAATTCTTTCTTATCTTCAAATCTTATAAATCCAATCGAGCATTTGTGGTATCTTTCATTTTTCCTTCAATATTCAACAACATAATGACCAAGTTGTCACAAACATTGTTTTCAATGTGCATTACATCAAGTTTGTGACGAATTGCTAGTCTCAACCAATAAGAAAAATTAAAAAAAAATACTTTTTTAGTCCAATTAAGAACTCTTTTTGTTTTTCTATCTATTACCGAATGGTGCTTACTCAGTACTGAAAACTCCAAGGAATCTAATTGTTCTAAGATTTCTTGATCATTTATTACCACTGTAGGTGATTTACGCTCTACCTTTCCATCATGCAGCCTACTTCTACGCCAAATATGGTTATCTAGAAAATACCGTCGATGTCCCATGAATACTATTTTTCAACATATCCCGAACGATGATCTATTCCCCATGAAAATAGGACATGATTGATACCCTTTTGTACTCCAATCGAATAGATCACCATATGCTGAAAAGTCATTAATTATTCACAACAAAGTTACATACAACTGAAAAACATTGATCCGTCAGATAATCATACGTACACACACCAAACGTTCATAGATTTTTTAGTTCTTCAAGTAATTGCTATAGTTACACATCAATTTCCCTATCAAGAGATTTAGAACCCAAAATAAGCAATGACATGAAGAAGTTTGACTCTTTCATGCATTTCCATGGTGCCAAATTATACGGAATTAACACCAAAGTCAACATATTGTACGAGGTACTTATATGATCAAACGGATTGAATCCATCTGAAGCTAAACCCAAACAAACATTTCGTGGCTCTAAAGCAAAATCAGGAAATTTAGAATCAAAGGTTGGATGTCTCAACACATCCTCTGTTTCCACTCATTTATCCTTATGCCATCGCATGTCTGTTGAACTTTCTTGCGATACAAACAATATCGTTGTAATCTTGGCACCAGTAGAAAGTAACGCAATACTTTTTGTAGAATTTTCTTCCTTGATATGTTGGAATTAATCTTGTATCGAGACTCACCACAAGTCCGATATTTTTAGAAATCCTCGAACTCCTTTCTAAATAATACACAGTCATACTTACAAGTATGAATAGTCTCATACCCCAGGCTCAAATCACACCATTTTCGTTTGGCTTCATAGAATGAACTAGAGATATTGGTACCACACATTGAAAACGTTCGTTTTATTAACTCTAACATCATATCGAAGGACCTGTTGCTTCAACCTTCACATGCATCATTTTAACAAAAAATTTAGTGACGAACATTCTGAACAGTCGAGGTATAGCTCAGAACTTGCTTGATTTAGTAACTCCTTAAATACCACATTTGTTCTGTCTTCTTTTAAATCTAAACCTTCCTCCATCTCTTCTATTTGTTCAATATCAACTTGTAAATCATGCAACATACCCAACATTTCATTTTCTTCAGTAAGGGAGTTATTGCTAGTTCCTTCATCAAAAGGATTACTACTACTTGTTCTTTCATCAAATGTTTGCATACCTATGTGCAAGTTCACAGACTCTCTATGATACACCTAGTTTACATAGGAGGAGGCTATTCTAGTGGTTAATAGATGTCGCCTCACACCCTCTAAGGAGTCCTAGTTTGAATTCATACATTTCTTGCATAGACACCTTATTTTTCTGTAATTATATGTGCGATCTTTTGTAACCTCTGAAAAAATCCTTCTCTGTACTCAATAGAAAACATATCCCTAAGTTTCATCCAACTCTTACCATCTCGTTAAAAGCTCTAAAAAATAAATATGTTAGATTAGTTTTATACCTCTTCTCTCAAATACTCCAACTATTCTAACTTACTTTATGAATAGTTTATGTCCAATCTTCCATTAACTACACCCTATCTAACATTTTAAACACTCTGATCACTTCAATGGTGTATGCAGACCTCTCCCAAATATGAAAACTTTTTTAGTTAGGCTATTTAACATTTTCAAAAATTCAAATTCAATTTGAATGTGAAATTCATATTCAATATCGAATTCAATAAAGACCCCCCAATCTCAAATTCACTAAACTCTAAACCATTATTCAATATGATCCATTCAAATTCAATCTAAAATTTAAATACTGAACATTATATCATATAAATTTATTATACTCTAAAATTGTTGCATATTTTACTACATTCAATACATTTTTAATTATACATACACACATTTTTAATCGTGTATGTAATTCATACAATTTTCTAATACATTCATGTATAATTTACTACATTCAATACATTTTTAACTACGCATACATTACTAAAACGCAAATATACATACATACATTTTACTAAATTAATACATTTTTTTAATTTATATATTTTTCTAATTACGATAAAATATA
>JBBPDI010000005.1:10094636-10109676 GCA_037974545.1 Cucumis variabilis
CCATTTTCTTTGAATGAATAATTCCACCATATTATTGTTTGTATATTTCATATAAATTATTTGCATAAGCTTTTTTTATTTGAGGAATATCACATTAGTGAACAGATTTGAAACTACAACCTCCAAATCCTATGCTCTTGTTCCAATTACGAAGGAAAATTGCCCATACATGTTTTTAAGATATACTACATTGTTGAGGTTGTTTGGATAGAGGAAATTGAGATGGGAATAAGATTGTTGGAAAGTGGGATGAGAATAAGAATGGAATTAAGGATGTCTACAAATAACAGGTCTGAAAATAAGATTGCTAGGAATTAAGTATCAATGTGTTTGATTGTGCACGAAAGTATTATTAATATTAAGAATACATAAGAATAGTTTCATTTTTGTATTTATCTATAAAATTAACTATGTAAATTATTAATTACAAGTATTTGTAAAAGGAGTAATTTGATTGGGATGAATTTTATGAATGTATATAATCATGATATATTAAACAATAAAATGATTAATAAATTCTAGTTAATCAATGATGAACTAATTATAATTATTAAGAACTAAATTGATGTTATATTAATCATAATTATCCTTATTTCCACCGCTTGTTTGCAATTTCTTCCTTTCCTCTTTCAGATTTTCTTCCTTCTCCATCTTTCATCTTCTTTTTTTCTTCTTAGTACAAGATCTAAATGATCGTGTACTGATATCTAAACACTCAGTTGTCTAACTCAATTAGATAAAGATAGATCACTATCATTAATAGATTATTTAGTTTTCGTATAAGATCGTTTAGATTGGGTACAAAATCGTTTTTCACGCGTGTAGTTATTTTTGTTATTTCACGTTGTGGGTTTGTAGACTTTTTCCTTTTTCAAAATTGTTCTATACAGTGTAAATATTTTTGCATTTTGTTATATTTTTTAAAAAAATCTTTTTATAAACCACAAAATTAGTATTTATGTAATTAATTTTAATAATATATAAAATAAAAAATAAAGAAATTTATTAAAAGAGAAAAGATATTTCATGTAATTAATTTTAATAATATGTAAAATAAGAAAAATAAAGAAATGTATTAAAAGAGAAAAGATATTTAATGTAATTAATTTAAGTTTAATTTTCATAAATATAACAAACACCAAAATATATGACTTGTGTAACAAAATCAAAAGGCCCATGAAGCCAGTAGAAGTTTTTCATAAATTCCAGATTTGTCTTTGATATTGCAGAGATTCATCAGTTCTCTTTCCTCTTCGTTGTGATTTATTAATCATCTCTTCCAGATTTTTTCAGCTCCTCTTCAAGATTTTTTTTCTTCTAGTTTTATTCATCTTCTTTTTCTTTCTTTCTTTCTTCATCTTCTCTTTCTTTCTTTTAGCTCTCTGCCAGAATATTAAGATCGTTTAAATATCACTTTGATATGGTCTAAATAATCGTTTACCTAGTCAACACGATCATTTGACATAGTGTATCATTTTTCATCATTAAAAATAACTACAAGATCGTGTAACATGATCGTTTAGAAGAAGAAGTAGACAAATATTTTTTTCCATCATTACAAAGAACTACACGATCGTGTATCATTTCACGATCGCATATCATTTCCTACACGATCGTGTATCATGATCGTTTAAAAGAAGAATTATACGAAACAATTTTTTTATCGTTAAAAAGAACGACACGATCATGTATCATTTCCTACACGATCGTATATCATGATCGTTTAGAAGAAGGATTACACGCATGCGTGTGGCCGATGTTAATACTACCTACACGATCGTGTATCAGGATCGTTTAGAATAAGAATTACAAGCACGCGTGCGATCGATTAATTGCGTGTTGACTGAACATTTTTAGTATTTTTTATTGTGGGTCTGTGGGTTTTTTTCATTTTTAAAATTGTTCTATACAGCGTAAATATTTTGCTAGTTTGTTATATCTTTTTAAGAACCCTTTAATTTAAATTAATTAATTTTAATAATATATAAAATAAAAGATGATACATTGAAATAAGGTAATTTGTTTTGGGTGTCACTTTGAGAATTTGATTTAGCAATAATAGCACCAACTTTTTTAATTTTGGAGATATAGCAATTTTTTTTTAATTCAGATGATATTTTCTATTTTAAGCTTCTAATTATTCCAAAACTGCCCTTCTTCTCTACCATTCTTCTCTTCTGTTTGTTTCTTTTAGGTTTCTCCTTTACCTATGCTTCTCTTCTTCTCCTCTTCTCCTCCCTTATTTCTCTAACAAGGAAAACAATTTGTTTTTTCGATAATGTACGTGTTTCTTCTTCCGTTTTTCCTAATCATGCTTTTTTATAGAGGAAAAACGACTTGTTCTTTATAATCAGTAGATTACAATTGGTGTTCGAAATTGGTAAGGGAGTTTTGTCCCTTCTCCTCCTCCTTGGAGTAATTTAACTTCGTTTGTTATTGTTCTCACTTTTTTCAATATGTATTTTGAAATTGAATTTGAATTCAAATGATTTTTTTTTTATGTTGGTTCTATTTTGCTTTTAATTTGTATCAGTTTTGTATATCAGTATTGTGATGTACTTATATTATATGTATTAGTTGGTTGATATATTTACTACATGATTTTCATTTCTGCAAAACTTTTGCAGTTTATTGTTGTTATGGTTAAGTATATATAATAAATTATGTATCAAGTGGATCAATTTGTATAAATCAGTGCATTTTTAAGTATATAAATAATATAACTCAGTGTATCATGATTAAGTATATCAACGATATATTAGTAAAATATATCAACATATCAGTAAAGTGAATAACTATCAAGTATATATATCAATCAAGTTTACAAGTGTATATCATTATATATATAGTGTATCAACAGGACTTCAAATATATGAAATGTATTTAATCAATCAAGTGTATTAATGAGAAAATACTAAGTGTATATACAGTACAACAAGTGTATTAAACATATATCACGTGTATCAAATTCATTGAGGGTACCAGTGAAGCATAACAAGTTTATCAATAGTGCATTAAGTGTAACAAACTTATCCGTGAAGCATTTAAGTGTATCAAACTAATCAAATGTATCAATGAAACACACCATAAGAGCAAGTTTGTAATTTTCCAATTTCAATCTAGGTTGAGTTTGGGTTTTGACATTTTTGCAAAACCAAAAGTTGTGTTATAGGTCTAATTTATTGAACCTATTATGATAAATGTGCAAGAAGCCCTAAAAATTATAATGAGTGTATTTTAAGCACCTCGACAAGTTAAGGTATCATACATCAAACAATAAACATATAAACATTTTAAATACTCGAGTATATCAGACATCAATCAATAAATACTTGAAGTAACATTTCAAGTGAATTGACAATATATGAAAGTATTGATAATTGTATATAACAATAATCAACATTTCAAATGCATCAACAATATCTTACAACAACTTACAACTTAATTACAACATTCAATCAATAATTTATTTTGGAATAAAAATACATGTGTTACATTTCAAGGGTATTAGGTCTGCCAAATCTTCATTAAAAACATCAAATGTATCAAAAATAATTAAGTGTAAAAAAAAATATTAGGTGTATTAAGATGCTTCAGGTGTATCAAAGGGTATCGAGTATATCAAAGAAAGTATAAAGTGCATCAAGAGGTATTAAGTATATTACATGAATCATGTGTGTATCAATTGTGTATCAAGTATATCAGGTATATCAAATGTATATCAATTAACAAGGGCATTTGTAACATTTTACATCTTGTATATGTGGGTTGGATTTTGTTTTTGCTATGCATTTTTTTAAATAATAAATATATGTGCTATATGCTTAATTATTATAACTTGTTTTGTCTTTTTTGCAATTGTCCATTAAAATAAATTTATCCTAGCTTCTAATATTAAATATGTGAATGAATCTGAATTTTGAAATTCATTGTGACTTTTGGGTGAACCAAGAGACTCTCTTGAAGCTTCAAAGGTTGCAACTCTTCACCATGTGTTGGAAGTTTAGCTTGGAAGTAGCTCATTTAATGTTTCACCTAATCATTACCAATTATAATATACTTATCATTCTCCTATTCTTTGTGCAAGTTCATTCTTGAATCTTAAAAGATCTCCTTGTAAAGCAACTTTATAGTTGTCATCTCAAGCATATTTAAACACAGAGATTGTAACATTTTCAGTTGGATTAAATATGAACTTGTGTAGAATGATGCACTCTTGTAGTGTCTTCAATGAATCATCAAGAACACAAGAATTAATTGGATGTCGAATACCAAAATGTTAAGAAATTCTTCGATGTCAGATCTAAGAACACCGTATTGAAAAAACAAGATTCAAAGAACCTCAAGACCAATTTGATCTTAATCCTTGATAGGCTAGATAACAGATTACTTAGATAATCTAATAAGCCAAGGATCGAACAAAGTTTTGAAACTTTCATCAATCTTTAATCTTCATACCACTTCACAAGCAAGATAGATCATTAATCTACACTTGAATGCTCCAAATATTCATCTATTATCACAAGAACACAACTAAAGTGTAAAAACTAGCTTTCAAGGTTTAAAAACCAAGATTCTACATTTCTGAATCTTCCTCCCCTTTCTTCACTGATCAAATCTTTCAAACTTGATGCTGCACTTTGTTTTGAATGAATCATGAGAAATACAGGGAACATAACAGGAAAGAACATTAGTACGAACAACAACCTCACTCTCATAATTGTTCTCAGATCCACACGTAATCGCATGGTCTTCTTTTTCCTTTGTCCCTTTTTTTTAGTCTCCACATTGTTCTCACTTTTCTCAAGAAAGGTTGTTATGGTCTCATTCTCAACACATCATAAATAGCTTCTCTCCCTCCACAACTACTTGAAATTTTGATTCTTCTCCTATACTTTGATGATCATCCTCATTCATCTCAATAATATCATCACAATTAGAATGTTCTTTTACAGATTGTGGCACATTTCCTTCATCTTGAATTGGTCAGTTGTCTTCCGATGAAAAACAATTCTGTTGACTTTTAATAGCTTGTGTGACATGATTCTTCCTTACTTGCTTTGGTGAATTCCACTTTTTCATTTGATTGACCTAAAATCAATATGAATTTGCTCAACTCAGCCAAATATTCTCAAACATTCTTCCAAAAGTTATCATTGCTATGGTTGGTCGGACGATGGTGCATTCTTTTGTGAAACATAGCATACAGATTTTCTAATATCTCAAAATTTCAACAAATTATCTTATCTTTAGTATTCTGAAGAATCTTTATTAGCTTAGGAGGTGAAAAGTCGCAAATTCTCAAAATATATATAGAAAGATGCATAAGACAAAATTTCCCTTTTGATTTTAGAAACAAAATCCAATAGTGAAAATAAAAAGGAAATAAGATTAGAAGTCACAAGACGATATATAAGTCATTTTTTTTCAAACATTTTTTTCCTCTTTCCTTGGTTTCAAAAGTTCCAATAAGTATATTGAAATATGAAGGAATTAAGAAGGTAGATAAAGACAACAAAAAGTGGAAGTAAAAATGGATAAGTACGTTCAAATTTGAATGAAGAAAGATAAGATAGAATGAAAAATAAGAAAAGATACAATTTGTTTAGAGTTCAAAACTTTGGTACCAAAGGATAAAAAGTAACTCTTAATCATATTTTAATTCCAAAAAAGTTAAATTGATTTGGCTTGGAACATTAATTTTCTAACTCTCACATCATCTAATTGATCAAACTAGATTGAATTGATAGTTTTAAATCATGCATTCTAAACACAAGAATACAAAGAAAACCATAAAACTTGAAAGAATAAACATAAAGGTCCGTTTGAATCACAGATATTGTTTTATAGATATGAATATTAAATATTTAGATTCAAATGTCTAGGTTTTAAATGTCAGAGATAACTAATGTTTGTGCCACTGTAAGAAAATTAAATTATATGTGTGGTTTTCAAAATTTTGTATCGAGATTAATTTACATGTTTCGTAGAATATATTCACCAAGTTAACCAAATTTTAAAGATCTAATGCATTATTAAAAGTTTTAACTATATGTTGTTACATTTTCAATAATTAACGACAAGGGTTTTAATTGAGTAAATTTTTTTAATGAAATTTATCTGTATTCTTAAATAACACATTATTTTAATTGTTATTTTTTATGAACATTGAATAATATTAAGATTTATATTTAAGTATAAACACTGATATCATATTTTTCCTCAATGTACACAACTTGAACACCAGAATAAGATTTATTTCTCTCTCTTATTAGAAGGGTGGTTGTATGTATCCCAGAGGGGACAAACCATAGGAGGGTTGATATAAAGAGATACAATACACAACCGTGATAGATCTGCAAAATTTTATTCAACGTCGTCCACCACTCAAGCTCAAACACAGTCGAAGGTCTCTCAGTCCATTTGAGTCCGAGCCATCCAATATTGCACTTACGTTGTGATCCCATACGTTGCGGAACGTCCCATACGCGACATACTGTGTGCGACGTCGGTAAAAGGCGCTTAACGCTGACGTGTCTTTAAGCGACATCGCTTTTAGCGTCGCAATAGGTCCATTTTCTTGTAGTGTGAGTTCGACGGGACTTACTAATCGGTCATGTTATGTTTTATGAGTGGTCTAACGGGGTCACTTACAGCCTAATTATCTTAGGGTGTTTCCTTTGGGTTCACTTACACCCTAACTGTTTTAGAGTGTTTCCTTTGGGTTCACTTACAGCCTGACTGTATTAGGGTGTTTCTTTCTAATTCACCAAGAGCCTAGTGTGTCTACGGGATCACTGGATAGTGTGTGTTCGGGAGTACGATAATTTTGGGGTATTTTCTTACGAAACACTAACGATGAGGTATTTCCTTATGAAACCCTAATGGGAAGTTAACACGGGACTAGTAGTGGAGTATATGTTTATACTCATCCTTTCTCTGTTTAATTTTTCAGACAAAGGTAAAGATAGAGGAAAGCTGGCGAGCGATGGAAAGGATCCGTGATATGCCATATGGGAATACAATTTTTGTAGCATGTTTTCATGGTGTTTTTAATGAAAATTTAGTTTTCATCCTTAATTTCAAGAAATTGTCAAAATTGTTATTTATCTTTAAGGTAACGACTCAGCTTAGTATAAAGAGTTAGGTCGTTATATCAAATTATTCATATTTGGAATAAAAACTATCTCATAAAAATAGTTGTAATAGACAAGAATCAAACCTTTAACCTAATGGTTTTGCAGTGGGACACAACCACTACACCATAACCAAAATTTAGTTAAAATAATATATTATTTAATATATATCATAATCTGACACTTCAAAACTAATATTAAAATACAAAAGTCGATAATGTGAATGCCCCTGGCTGCTTAATTAATAAATTTGTTCCTGATACACAAATTAAAGGACTTGAATCTCCTTAAATTGAACAAGATATTTGTCTGATCTCAACCTAATTGTTAAGTATTTATTTTTTCAATGTTAACTTTATTTTTCTCCGTTATTTGTAATTCTCCCATCACTATGTATTTTCATACATAGTTACTTTTTCTTTTTTCTATTTTAATTTTACCTATTGGTTTCCAATATAAAAGAGCACAAAAATGTTACATTCTAAATTCAAATATAGGTTTCATATAGTTATATATATTAATAGAAATTGTTATCGTTTTGGATTGAGGTAAAAGCAAACAAAATAAAAAAGATTTGAAAAAATATGAGCAACATTTTACAATCCAATACTATCTAAAGAAAAATATATCAAACAAATAATAAAAACAAAAAGAACAAAAGAACATTCATCTAAGGCTTGCAAGAAAATTTTTGGCCTAACAAAAAAAAAATATAGCAAATTTTAAAAGTCCATTTGAGAAAATAACAAAAAAAAAATTCAAAATAATAAAAATAGCAAATTCAATCTTATAAATAGAAAACATTAATTAGCAAAAGACGAAAATACCCTACAAGTCCTATAATACTGATTAGTTAAAGACGAAAATGACCGTAAATCTAACTAATCCGTAAATGTAGAAAAATAATTTTAGAAAAAACTAATAATAAATTGTTCCAATTTAGCTCATTGTTAACAAGTTTTTATTTAAAATTTTCTCATTCTACAATATATACAAATTTAGTTATTTCTTCGATCTACTAAATCAAATATAAATACACAAAAAATAGAACAAACAAAATATATGTACAGATTTAGTCCGAAACAATATATACAATTTTATTTACCTTATGCCACAAATCAACCAAATTCGATAATCTACCAAAATTTGGTACAATTACACAAAAATACACTATAACTAAAACAATTTGATACAACTGCACAAAAATACACTATAACTAAAACATTTGATACAACTACAAAAAAAATACATTATAACTAGAAACAAATTTAGGGTGTTAAAAAATTTTGGTTGGTTTCTTCCATAATCTTCCAATTTCTTTACACTATACCCAAAACACAAACTGTGAAGAAAAAAAGATAAATACATTAGAACAAATTTGCGTCAATGATGATTAGAATTCAGTATGTGTTTTAATTTATTTAAAAAATTATTTTAATAAACTAATGTATACATTCATATCCATTTTAACTATGACTTTTTAAATACAGTTTCATCTCAATCTAACGTTGATAAAGAATACTACTACGAGAATAAAATGATAAATACTTAGATGATAATTGTCATTATTTGAGGGAATGTCTTCAACTATATAGTTTTCAGAATCAACTTTGAGTCTTATAAATCTCTGGATATATATATGATAAGATGTAAAAAAAAAAAAAACTTAAATGTTGTGTAAATCTTGATTTCAAAACCAATCTTGTAATTTTAATAATTTGTCGATTTGCTTTGAAGAGACGAGTGTGAAGAGATTTTTTTGAAGATTCTGACTCAAAATCTGTAAACTAAGAAATATAATAAAAGATAATCCATTAGAGCATGAACGTGATGAGATTTTTTTAATGCAAACTAATATAATAAAAGATTTCTTATAAAATATTTTGACTATCAAGATATGAAACAACGAAGATTCCGTTAACTATTTAGAAATTTTAATTTTTTTAAAAAATCAATTAAGATTCTAACGACATTTTAAAATCTAATTATTTAAAAAATTAAATAAAATTATTTTAATTTCCACCGTCAAAACCTACTATATAACATAAAATAACAAAACAAAATTAATCTAAGCAAATACCTGTATTTGCGGCTTTTTTGTTTTGTTTGTTTCCAAACTAGATAATCTCAAGAAAACCAATTGCGATAGATTAGAGGTTTTGAGTGAATTGCTTGGCTCTTAACGACATTTGATAAGTTGTATGGTGTACATACACATTAGATGCTAAACTATGATTCACTGGATTGCACCCAAAAACTCTACTAGAATAAGAAGTCTCAACCAAATGATTCTTACTATCACTACTCACTCACTCTGAACATAAGATAACTTCCCATTTTCGTCCAAACCCTTACCTTCTTCTTGGTAAGGTAATTTGGTCTCCATAAATCTTCTTCCTACAAATGAAAACAACATTTTTCTTGCAATAATAAATTTCATAGTTTTTTTTAAAAGAATATTGTGAGAAATTGAGTTTTTATTGAAATTTGTAAGTAAATACGTGAGGAATAGAGAGAAATTGAGTTTTTATTGAAATTAGTAAATGGAGGTGCCTCCAATGTGCATAGCCATAAGGGTTAAACATAGAATGTTTAAAAGAAAATGAAGTTTTGTGAAAGGAAGAAGGAAGAAGCCTTAATACGATGTTTTCATTTCTTTCTCGGGCTGTAGTAAATTTTCCATGTGAAAATGTCTCATCCTACAGAAAGAAAGTTTAAAAATGGTATGGATGGAAGCACTTTTTTATCCATATTGAATTATTGTCTTGCTTTTTGCATTTTAAATATCCATGTACCAAACATGTACATCTGTACTTATACACACATTAAAATAATCAACCTCCTCACCATCAATCTTTAATAAATAGCAACCATATTTCCCTAATTACATTTTTTTTGTCTTCTAGACTTAACGTTTCGTTCTCCCTCTTATTTAATTTTCTTACTATTTTATAATCAAAATATTAAAGAAAATAAAATTATAATTAATATTAATTATTTATGTAGTTTTTATATTGAGCTTTTTTTTAAAATATAACAAACCTTCCAAATATTTTCAAAAAGAGAAAAAGTCGGGTGGCTTACTATAGAAAATATCAAACATACCCCAATCAACACGCGCAATAAATTGGGTCTATAATATATTTGATACACGTTCGTTTAGACTTGACTACTCAAATCTAAATTATTTGACTACACGATTTATTTTTCAAGGATTTTTGGTAGACAATCGTTTAAATTTAGCTACCCAAATCTAAATGATTTATTTTTCAAGATCATTTAGTACACGATCATATAGATTTGGCTATCTAAATCTAAGCAATCGTGTACCAATATCGCAACGATTTTTTTTTAAGATCTTTTATATTTGGTATACGATCTTGAACCAAATAATACTTTGGAAAGAACAATACAAGATTTATGATTGGTTGAAAACAAAAATTATGATTTCAAAAAATATAAAAGAAAAGAGAAGAAAGACGATAGAAAGGAAAAGAAAAATTGCAGAAAAGGAAAAAAAAGAAGATGGAAAGGAAGAAAAAACCTAGAATGTTTTAGAAAAATGACCACGGATCGTAAATATTTTGACGTTTTGGTGTGTCTGTGAAAATTAAATCTTTTATACTTTTAGTAACCATTAGTTGTAAAATATATTGTCATTAATGAATACTTTCCATTTCATTCTTTCTATGTATCCCTAAATATGTTGTGGTGGTGAATGATAAATTTTGCAATTTTTTCTAATATATAATACGGAACATATTTTTGTAAAAGGACTAAAATATTTGTAAAAGGACTAAATATACATGGATATATATGTCACTTACCATGCCATGTATATTTATATTGCAATAGAAATTAGACCAAAATTATAGTCTAAGGTATATATTATAGGAGTTTTTTTTAAAAAAATAATATAACGAATAAAATATCTACACTCTACAACAATTCCAAAAATGAAAAAAATCCAAAGGCCCATAATAGAAAATACCAAAAGTACCCCAATCTCAATATGCTATTAATCGACCCCACACGAGCATGAGTAATTTTTTTTCTAAACGATCATGTACCAGAGTCTAAACGAATGATCACGATCGTTTAGGTCATGATACACGATCCTATGGTTCTATTTAAAGATGGTAAAAATGATTCAATTTAATTGATCGTGTTGACCATGCTAAATGATCATGTTGACAATAGTAAGCGATTGTTTAGATCATATCCACACGATTGTGTAGTTTTTTTTAAATGATAGAAAAAGGGCTTCAAATCTAACTGATTGTGATGACTATGATAAATGATTATTTAGGTCATATCTACACGATCGTGTAGTTCTTTCTAAACGATGCAAAAAGGGCTTCAAATCTAAACGATCGTGTTGACCATGCTAGACGCAATCGTGTCTACTACGGTAAGTGATCGTTTAGATTATATCAACACAATCGTGTATTTCTTTTTAAATAGTGAAAAAAAGGTTTCAAATTTGAAGGATCGTGTTGAACATGGTAAACGATTTTGTTAGCAATGGTAAACAATCGTTTGGATCATGTTAAAGTGATATTTAAATGATCTTGATATTCTCGAATATGAGAAAGATGAAGTAGCTTCTAAAGAATCTTTGTCGAAAACGGTGAAGATGAAATAGAAGATTTAAACAGAAGAATAAATCATTTAAAAATATAAGAAAGAAAATCTGAAAGAGGAGATGAAGAAATTTGGAAAGAGGATAAATAAATCACAAAGAAGAATAAGAAAGAAAAGCGACGACTCATCCGTAATATTCCAGGACAGATTTGAAAATATTGTACCAGTTTCAAAGATTTTTATTTTTTTTAGACGAATCGTAAATATTCATGTGTTTTGTTACATTTATGAAAAATAACCTATATTATATAACAACATTGAGTCTGTAATTGCTCTAAATATACATAAAATAAACATGGTATGTATTTGAAATAAATATGATATATATATATATATATAAATAATTGTAGATGAGAACCAAAATTCTGGTGCCGTAATTATGTCTAAAATTTTAGATTTTGAATTTTAAGTCAAAATTCAAAATTTATAAAAAGAAATTTTTGTAAGATAAATTAAGAAAAAACTAATTTTTTAAAAATGTTGAAATAAAAACTACGTACTTTTAAAACACACGATTTCCCTACGCTTTTTTTTCTATAATTGTTTTTTCGATTTTTTAATAAGAAGCTAGAAAATAATGAGATATTATGAACGTTTGGGCTTGGTTTTTATGTAACATATTAGGTTTATTCATGGGAAAAAATGGTGAAATTAAGTTATTCTTCTAATCTGGTATATAACTGTAGAGATCTCTAATTATTAAACTTGAAGCAAATGGGGCCTAAAGAAACTTCATTCAAATTCTTTGTCTTCCTTTTAAAATATGGAATTATAACTCTATTTAATCTATTTAAACTAATTGAAAAGATGGATATCCTAAATTGTCTAGATTCATAAAAATTCTTCAATTTTATACATGAATCTTAATAAAGGTAAAATACATTGAAATAAATTGATCCTTCTAATATCAATTATGTGAATATATCTTAACGTTTAGATTCATTATGACTTTTGCGTGTCCAAGTGACTTTTCGAGCTTCAAGGATTACAACTTTTCACCATGTGTTGGAAGCTTAGCTTGAAAGTAGTTCACATTTAGTGTTTCAGTTAATTATTACAAATTATTTGTTTATTATTTTTCCATTCTTCGAGAAGATTCGTCCTCAAAACTTAAGGATCTCCCTGTAGTGCAACTTTGTAATCGTCACCTTGAGCTTGTTCAGCCACATGGATAGTAACAATGTCAATTCAATGAAATATGTTCTTTTGTGTGGGAACGATGCTTTCTGTTTGTCATATCTGCAATGAATTTGTTATTTTTATTATCAAATTGAAATGAAAATCATTATCACAGTGAGCAGAAAATCATACATAAATATAGATCTGAGCTCAACGAATTCACGTTGTCTCCTTAAGACAAATTTATTTACCCTAGTGCTTGAGTATGTAAAGTAATTGTCTCCCAGGATAGAACAAATCAACTTTCTTCTAAGTGTAGCACCCCGTATAGAAGATCTACGAACGAAACCTTGTGAATCTACCGAACATCAAGATTGTGGATATGGAGAGAAATTTGTTTAAAGAAGAAAAATGATTTTGATGTGTTTTTCTCTCAACCAAAAGGACTTATTTATAGACTTTCCGTGGCCATTCGAAAAGTCATGTCCTTTAGTTAATAGCACTTTTCATGAAATGATGCATCCATTCATGAAGAATCCATTCATGAAGGATCATAACCATTTATTCCAACAGAATTCATTAAGAACACAAGAAATGATTGGATGTCAGGTACCAAAATGTTAAGAATACCTTAGATGTCAGGCGGTCTAAGAACCAAGTTGAAAAAACAATCTCCAAAGAATTCAATTCCAAGGACCCCCAAACCAATTTGGATTATATTACATATTGCTTTATATGGTCTAATAAACCAAGGATCAGAGAAGAAGCTTTGAAACTCCCACCAATTAATCCTTGATCTTTAAAGTACTCCACAAGTAAGATATATCAATCATCACTTAATTACTCCAAATATTCATGTGCACAAGAACACACAAGAAACAAAGGTTTATAGAAGCTTTCAAAATTTAAAAACTAAGAGTCTACACTTTTCTAAATTTTCCTCCTCTCATTCTTTGTTGATCAAATCTTTCAAACTTGATGTTACGGTTTGTTTTGAATGAATCATAAGAAATACAGGAAAAACAATAGTTTCTTAGTTTCACAATACTCTCACTTTCCTCAAGAAAGGTTGTTATGGTCTCATTCTCAACAAATACTTCATATAGCTTCTCTCCCTCCATAACCTCCATAACTACTTGACTTTTTGATTCTCTCTTCCATACTTTGATGGTCATCCTCATTTATTTCAACAATATCATCACAGTTATATTGGAATCTTCTTTATGGATTGTGGCACACATTGTCTTCATCTTGAATTGGTTGGTTGTCTTTCATTAATGGACAATCTTGTTAATTGCTTGTCTGCCAAAAATTTTTCTTCCTTTGTCAATTCAACCTTTCATTCAATTGACCTTTGTAATCAATGGATTCGCACTACAAGAAAAACTAGTTTCTATGACAGTTCAATGCAACCCAAATTAAAGAGAGGGAAGAAAAAACTGTCGTAAAATGTCAAAACACGTGTTTTTGACGAAAAAAAAATGCTGATTTCGGATTCTACCATTCCGTTACAGTTATTTAATGTCATTAAAGTTAAAAACATTAAATAATTAATTTATTAAATTTATTAAAATAAAACTTAATTTTATATTCCAAGAAAAACAAATCTCACACGCCCTTCTCCAAATCGTGCCCTTCTCTAAATTCTCTTCCTCTTCGATCCTCACTTCGCCGACCAGACCATCAGACGAACAACCACCGTGCATCTCTGAAAACGCCGTAGACCGTCTCCTAATGTCGTCTGTCACTGCCAATCGTCTCCCACCATCCATCTCTGGAACCAAACACCCGCCGTTGGAGACATTTCCTAAGGTTAGGTTAGGTTTTGTTATTTTCTCTGATTCTTCTTCTTCTTCCTTTCCATTTCTTTCTTTTTGGTTTTCTGTCTTTGTATTAGAACTTATTTGCTGAGGAGATTGTATCAATAGAAATTGAAGATCAGAACACTATTTGCACTTCTCCCTTGACGTCTTTACACATTTTCCATATTGAAACGTTTTCTGTAACTATTTCCTTTCGTAATCTTTGCAGAAAAATTATCCCAGGATTAAAACAGTTGTAAATAAGTGGGTTCTATAACAAATGAGTTTCGGGTTCCAAAGTTTGAAATACTGAAGGGAGAGAATGATATGGTAACAGAA
>JBBPDI010000005.1:10168512-10184280 GCA_037974545.1 Cucumis variabilis
CGAATGATGTCACTATTGCGATCATATGTGTATAGAGAGGCCATCACAACATTAAATATGGAAGCTCGCTTGAGCACTGTTGTATTTCTAGCAACAGCAAGCTCTAACCATTCCCAATAATAGGAAAGTTGATAAAATTCTCCATGGACTTTGAGCACATTGCTCCAACAAATTTTTGGATCGTTTATAATTCAACGACCCAATGTTGATTCTGGATTCTCATTTAGAGGCTTGTTGTGAATTGAGGATTCCCAAAACCAAGATGTTAAAGATGAATTTGGATTTACGAACCGTTTCTTAGACCATTTGGACAAAAAAATAAAATTTTCCTTGGGTATTTGGAGGTCCATAATATTCTCAAATGTCCCTTCTATCACACGGAGAATGATCCCACTCTCTAAAGATTGATTTTCATCCTTTAGGATAACTAAACACTTTTTGGTCGAATCAGAATACTCGATGAAATGCACCATGGTGAAACGTAGAGTTCTTGAAAAAAAAAAGAGTGTTAAAAAAAAAGAAAAGAAGAAAAAAAAGAGTGCTCTAAGAAAAGGGAAGAAGAAGAAGAAAAAAAAAGAAAAAGAAAAGAAGAAGAAAAAAAGAAAAAAAAAAAGAAAAAAAGAAAAAAAAGAAGAAAGAAAAAGAAAAGTAAAAAAAAGAGAGAGAGAGAAGAAGAAGTTCGATGCAAAGAAGGCAAATGACGAAGAAGACCGATCGCTCCTACTAGGGCGGTAAATCTGACGGCAAAAGCCCGATCGTTCCTAGAAGAAGCTCCACGACGAGGACGTCCGACGGCGAAGAAGTCCAATCGCTCCTACTAAGGCGATAGATCTGACGGCCAAAGCCCGATCGTCCCTAGAAGAAGCTCAACGACGGAAAAGCCAGATGACGAAGAAGTCCAACCGCTCCTACTAGGGTGATAGATCTGACGGTCAAAGCCCGATCGTCCCTAGAAGAAGCTCAATTGGGAACAATATATATATAGAAAAATTATTTTAAAAGACGAAACTTTTTAAAATATTTACAAATAATAGCAAATACAACAATCTATATGTGTGATAGATCAAAATAGACTACTATCATCGTAATAGTCTATGTTAATTTATCACATTAGGTAGACAATAATATTTTGTTATATTTTATAAATATTTTAGTTCATTTTACTATATTTATAAATAGTATATATCAATATTCATAATTTAGACCAATTCAACCGAATGTGTACACTAAAACCATTGTTTATTTTCTTAAAATAAAAAATAATTTTCAAACAAATTTCTAAACTTTTAAGTCTCAAGTCAAAATTTCTAAAGAAGAGAAAATTGAAAAGAAAATTTATGAAATTGCAAAAAAAAAAAAATATTATTTTTAAATTTGGAAATCCATGGATGTTTTGCATACGAAACGCTTTATTTTTTTTTTTTAAAAAATGGAATACTTCAAATAACTCAAACCAACTTAATTCAAATATTGATTAGGTTGAGTTCATTATTTAATAAAAGAAATGATAGAAAATTTTACAATTCGAATAATTCATTAAGTTAAAAAATATCTCAACTCAATAACTCATTAACAATCCTATGAGTTCGAATTAATTCTTCTAATCGTGAAAAAATAATTTTATTAATTTAAAGTCTGAACAAATTAACTTTAGATAATTAGATTGGATCAATTTTAAACCTTAAACTTTCACAAACATATCAATTTAAATCCTTAAGTTTCATAAGATATCCAAATAAAACACAATAGATGGTTTAAATTGATACAATCACGTAAGTTTGAGATTTAAATTAACATAAATTATAAAAGTTTAAAGTTTAAATTGATATAATTATTAGTTTTGGGATTTAAAATTGGATACAACTTTGATCAATATTTAGAGTCTAAATTCATATAATTATTAGTTTATAAAATAAATTAATACAATTTCTATAGTTCAGAATGTAAATCGATATTTTTCATTTTTTTTCATTTATTTTTTTAAGGAGTGTTAATATCTATCATAAAACTAGTTTTATCATAACACTAATTTTATCATAACCCTAACCTTTCCATAACCCAACTCTTCCCCCAAACACACTCATAATGTTTAGGTAGAAGAAAATTGAAAATGTTTTATCTTTAAAAGGAAAAATAGTAATTTATTCAACCGTAATAATTACTTACCAAATAGTTAAAAATTTCACATTTTATTTAAAGAAATTAAGGTAAATTGTTTTAAGAAAAATAGAAAAATTTGGTAAATTAAATATATAAAATTCGTGTACTAGATTTAGAGTTTGAATTTTTTTTAAAAAAATTATCCGCAAGTAACGATTACTTAAAAAATGTTTGGCAAATTGTTTTACAAAAACTAGGAAAATTTCATAAATAAAATATACGAAATTTGTGAATTGAGTTTAAAATACTAATTTTTAAAAAATGTATAAAAAAATAAATTTCATAACACTACCTATATAACACTTCTTATTATAACCACCTCATAACTCTTCCTACATAACATATCCTCCAAACACATATTATTATAGCACTAGATTTATCATAACACTAGTCCTCCATCACCCAACCCTTCCCCCCTAAAGGGATAAAAGCCCTATGGCAGCGAAATAATTTATAGAACCATTCCTCAAATTAATTTGGGAATCTTAAAATACTAGTACATTGGCAAAAATTTAAAATTAAATTTCTAAATAAAAGATAAGAGAACTTACTTTTCTTGACGTCTCTGAATCTGCAAACCACCAAATTAAGACACCACTCCTCGAAGACCTTCCTATCCTCTAGAATGAGATTGGTTTGTGGAAACCAATTGGGATGGGAAGAAGTTTAGAGATAGTTGAGAGAATTTTTTTTTAGAGCAAAAGCCTGGACTTTATTTTCTTGATGAATTCGTTAAAGAAAACTGTTTTCTTCTAGATATTTATAACTCTCTTTCCTTTTCAGAATAGGAAAAGAAGTAGGAGAGAATCATGGATTCTATAGACTATTTTTCTTGTAGTGCTATTATCAAATCTAATAATTAATTAACAATTAATCAATTAATTAATAAATAATTAAATCATATTTAATTAATTTTACATTCAAATCTGAACATCTCTCTGATATCTTATAGATTTATATTAATATAATTAATTAATATTTCATTCAAATCTTATTTGAATGAATATCTCTACAATATCTTATAGATTTAACTAAATCCAATTTAATTAAATAAAACTAAATTATTAATTAATTGTCCAACTAATTAATAGCTAAATTAAATATCTTATATTTAACTTAAATTAAATTTGAATCATATTCAAACATAGTTTCTCTCATAACCAATAATTTTAATATAATCCAATTCACATTAAATTAATATTTGAACTTTTTCAAATATTTTATTCTCATAAATTAATTTTGAATCATATCCAAAATTAAATTTATATTATAAAGTTCGATAAACTTTATATTATAATGTATCACTATACATTAAATTAATTTCCAAAGTAAATTTGAACATTTCAAATTACAACCAATATAAATAAATCTCCCTATCCTTTACGAGCTAGGAAGGGGACCTACAAATCAGAAGCTACAATGATCTGAAATTAATTGACTAAACTCATTAACCACATTAATCAGTATTCGTTAACTGTGTGTACACTTCACTAAAGACTCACAATTGAATTCTTCTCACTGTATATATATTTTTGTGTTGACCGATATAGACCAATAACAGTAAGTTAGTCCTTCACGAGTGTTTGTAACATCATCTAGGACAATTTATCGTTTTACCCTTGGGTTATCTCTAATCCCTAAATATCAGTGCTCCTCTAATGAACAACTTGTTTATGGACCTACCAATAAACAGAAATCCCTCTCGTGTCAGAGAGAGGGTAGGACCATTTGTTTAAGACTAGGAGACACCATTTAAGGGAACGGTCATTTACTTACCCTAAAGTAGGGAATGAGTGAATTTCATCTTGTGTAATTATGTTCCTAGCTCCCCACTTGATTTTGTCCCCAAAATTATAAGCTTATTGAGTCGGCGATCTGACCACTCGCAAGCAGAAGTTCATAATACACTCAGGATTAAGACTAAGTTACCTAGGTCATCCTAGTGAAATAGAAATCTAATTAGTTAACAGAGTTACATCTAGTGGTTACTGTTTTGCAGTCCGGTCTTATGCAATCTCATTGCATAGGATACCCTCACTCGCATGTCAACTACACGAACGCGTTGGATCATTGCGTTTGTATCAAATCCAAAGTGAGTCGTATCCATAGTGTTACCAGGATAAGGTACTCGACCTTATCCCTATACTATAGACCCTTTAAGCTGATCTGGAACATTGATTGCTATATGTATCTACATATTCTTCAAGACTCATTAAAACAACATAGGATGTTAGTTCATTGGATTTAGGTTATTAAGACAAAACTAATATTATAATTAATAACAATTATTACAATAATAACATTTTATTAATATCGATCAATGGATTATATTTATAATCTACGAGTTTTAGGACATAAATTCCAACACCCCCAAATGGCCCCTTAGTGTTTTTGGTAAAAATCTCCAACTTTCAAAAATATCTCCAACTTTCAAAAGTTTCAAAAATACTATTAAATTTTAAAAAATAATTAAATTACTTTTACTTTTTCTATTTGATAATTTGTAGAAATACAAATTATTGTAACCTTTTAAGTAAAATAATGAAGTCTTATTCCATCAAAAGAGAAGAAAACAGAGAGAAAAGTAGTTGATTTGATTACTCTACGAAAAGCCTAACGCATATGAACTTCATCCCTATTTTACTATGTTTCAATGATTTTTACGTATGATTCTAATCGAAGAAAAGTGAAACTTGGTGAATAGCACGTTAAACGCAAGGAGACCCAGCCAACCTCTCTAGGGCGAGGAAGTAGTGTCAGGCGATCAAGCCACTGACAAACAAAAGAGGTTGACAGGAAAGTTAGAAAAGGACAAATAGGTCAGACTGTTGATAACGTGTAGAAATGTCTGTTATTGTAGCCATTTTTATTAGAATAATGAGGTCAAAACACATAAGAAGATGATTAGAACACATAACTTATGTTGTAAACATATAAGTATTTAGAAATATAACTTACATAAGCACCATGTCTATTTTACAAGGTTATCATGTTTAAATGCAGGATAAGTAAACAAGAAAAGAGAAAATCGCAAAAGACACCTTACGCATAGGTAACGAAATGGAAACTCACCTAGTGACTAACACCTCCATGTAAGGAACCACGTCATCATGCGAGAAAAGCTTACTACAAGACAAGAATGGTATTAGGAGTGATGCGACGTCCTAGGACCTAAAATGGCGCTGACAAGATTAGAGGAACAAAAGTTTCCTACCTAAAGTTGTTTATAAAAGCACTTCATCTTCACTAAGAATGAGAGTGACGTTTGAACGAATCGTCACACACACACACAAAAGACACTAAAATGGGAGCAAGTCTAAAACCTAGAGAGTTGGTGGTACGGATTAGCCTAGCCACCAGATGCACAACACTTCTTCATCTTTTCTTATCAGAGTGTAAAGTGAAAGCTCAGATTTTGTAATATATATAATGTTCATAGTGTACAGTTGTGGAAGGTCTACATTCTTTATATATTACATGTTTATACACTTTTCAATCCATCAATGCCTCTATTGTTTATCTGTCTTATTATTATTTGTAGTTTAGGTTTATGATCTGTTCTAGATAAGTAATATTTATTCATACCGCTTAGTGTGTTAGCTGAGCTACATTCTACACTTGGTCAGTGTATGTTGCCAACTTTCCGAGAGGGTAAGTAGCAAGGATGTGGCTAACACACGCAAAGAAGAGTTTTCTCAACTTTTCAAGGAGACTTCCATCATTTGTATCTTGAAAGGCAAACAAGTGTGGATTGAGACACCAAGAGGTTTTTGTCTTTAAATGTGAAGACCTCTAAGTAGAATAAATAAGTATAACTCGATATAAACCATTTATCTAGCCTTTAGTCATTTGTATACTGAAAGGAGACCAAGTGTCATGTCAATGACTTTGAGAGGAGCACATCTTAATCATAAGATAACTTGTTGAGTTATATCGCACTGAGGTAGTCATGTAGCTTATCCGCCTAATAGCATGAGACCTTCCTTCACTGCCTTCTTTACGTAAGTTAGTTCACTTATCCTTCCATCCTGTCATATTTTACCACCCATGTGCATGAGTCTCTAGGTGCAAATAAGTAACCTTAGTTATTTCATTATTCTTTTAATCCCATCATCATAATGCCTACAAAAGTAAGACCCTAGAACTGAAACAATTCTTCGTGTTCGACCCTAGACACCCAGGTAGACCTATTATTTCGCTTACACTTAGGCAAGCAGTAGGAAAACTTGGATTCAATGATGACTTAGGCTTCATGTGATAAAGAGGTACATAGCGAGCACTTCTCATGCTATGATCATAACCCACGATGTATCACTTAGAATGAACCACACAATACAAAAAGATATGGCAAACACAATACATGTAATGAACCTACTTAGTGAAGTATTACAGATGCGTTCCACATATGTTAGATTACTAAAACTAAATACCAAGTAACACGTGTATGTTGTTCTGAAAAGAAAAAATAACAACAAAATTGGACAACAACCACACGACCAACTGCGCAGTAGCCATAACTTTTCAGAGATCTTAATGGCACATGCCGACATGTCAATATCACTCCCTGTATATAAATAGAGCTTCTCACTCCAAAACAAAGTGTGCATATTTTGGTCGAAAAGCAAGCTCTTCATATCATCCATTCTTCTCACTTACTTTGAATCTTAATTAAGGATACATTCAGTATGATCAGATAGAAGCATCACTTAACTTGTGTATTTGCATCCCAAAAGGCGAGCAAGTATGGCATTGCACTGAGAAGTTGCCTACCTCAATTCTTAGCTAATAGATGTTTGTATCAACTCAAGATAATGAATCATTCAATCATTGTATTTAGTAGTTCAATTTTCTTTCCTAACCATGTCTATATTGAGTTCATATTCCATCGCGTCATAACACCATATTCACCTTGCATCACCAAACACAGTAGTGTAAATAGTTAGGGTAATTAGGATATTATTCAAATTATTTATTGTATAGTGTATATTGCATATGTTAGTAAATTAGGAGCATAAATTCTCGAAGTTAGACTTTGAACTTACAAGAAAATCTCTTATTTCTTATACTTGAGCGATAAAGAGGAAAGCTTTCGCGACAATGTTTAATTATTATGTTAGCAACGAGTAAAAATCATAAAAATTAGAGCCGTAAAAATCATTATCACATAACTCTATTTTGTTGCCCATTAGTCGTAAAAATCAAAGCCGTCTATGCTAACCTACAAATGTAACACTTGAGAGAAACTATTGCATGAAATAAATCAAGCTAGTTTTTGACGTCGTTGCCGGGGAATTTTAAAGTTTTCCTATTTTAACTAAATTTTGCGCTAAATTATACAGAAGTTCAATTCCATATGAATTGCATACACTTATATTAAGCTATGGATGTAATATGCTTAATACAAATCGATTTTCATCTTAATTAATATAACACTTATATTAAAAATATTTCATGAAGATCAATCAAGCATACACAAGACATTAATTTAAATATAACAAATTATATTTAACTAAGTAATGTCATGCATCATGCTTATCCAATTTCATATATTTAAAATATCAACATATTTTAAATAACTCATGAATTTCAAAAATCATGCATTAATACCATACATTATAACACTTATAATATATATATATATATATATATATATATATATATAATTGCATGAACATGCTAAACCTATGGTGAGATTTATCTAAATGACATCAACAAAGCATTTAAATAGCAATTGAACCTGTAAAATTGACCCATAGAATACAATAAAGTAATAAATTACAATAATTAAGCATTAAGATTTCCTAAAAAATTACTTCTAAACCTCTAAAACCTTCAAAAAGCTTCAAATCAGGCCCAAAACACTCAACCAGTAAAAAACAAAATTAAATCAACCCCAAAATGCTTGAATCGGCCAAAACCAAGCTAAATCGTCCCACTAGAGCTAAATCGCACCTGCTAGATGCTGAACTGAGCCAACCAGAGCCGATCGCACGAATTAAGTCGAACCGAAGCCAACTACCTTGAACCACAGTCGACCGTCCACAAAGCCAAACCAATCCATCTCACGCTTCGAGCCAGGCTGCCAGCCATTCCTTCTGATGCTTGCTGACATTATCATGACGTCAGACGTCTTCCTTCTTCAGATGCACTACCTAAAAAGAATTCTGTCTTGATTTTTGTGTAGTTTCGTAAAACACCCCATTGGAGGCTTTTCGATGGTCCGTTTTGGGCAAATTTGGTACCGTTTTTCTTCGAAAAACACCATGAATCCAATTTTGGACTTTAATTTACAAGATTTACAATTAAAAATTCCCAAAAACTCAAAAACTTTTACATAATCATATTAACAAAAATTGTAAATCTATGACCAAATTTTACAGAAAACATACAATTGCAAAACCCACATTCATAATGCAGATCCCACCAAAACCAATGCAATTCTTTTAAGGTTTTCAATTAAAATTGAGATGGCTCTGATACCAATTGAAGGGATGAAAACCCTTGGTAGTGGAAGATTGTACAAAGACCTTAGATCAATTTAATTGGTAGCTTAAAAAATATCGTACATTGACAATAGTTACAGAAACAATTTTCTAATTGAGCCTAAGCATGCTTTAAGAATTATAGATTAGAGAAAGAATAATTCATGTAGTTTGAAGCCTCTGTATGTACTAAAACTTCAAATTGGAGACATCACCCATCGGAGACCTTTCTATCATCTAGGATGAGATTGGTTTGTGGGAACCAATTGGAATGAAAAAATATTTTGAGAGGATTCGCAAAGAGGCAGAGGCTTAGGTTGAAAAACATGTTTTCTTCTGCGTATTTATAACTCCCTCTTCTTTAGGAAGTTAGAGAGAATCATGAGATTCTATTAATTTAAAAATAATTAAAATTTAAAAATATTAAATTAATTAATTAATTAATTAAATCATATTTAATTAATATTTCATTTAAATCATATTTAATGAATATCTCTCACACATCTTATAGTTTTAATTTAATTAAATAAAATTAAACTAAACTATTAATTAATTCTCTAATTAATTAATTGCTAAATTAAATATATTATACTTAATTTAATTTTAATTCAAATTTGAATCTTATTCAAATATAGATTTCTCTCATAACCTATAGTTTTAATGTGCATCATATACACATTAAATTTTAACCTATAGTTTTAATATGAATCCAATTCACAATAAATTAATATTTGAACTCATTCAAATATTTTATCTCTCATATATTAATTTTGAATCATATCCAAAATTAAATGTATACAATCAAGTTTCATTGAATATAAACTTTATATTATAATTGATCATCATACATTATATTAATTCTCAAAGTAAATTTGAACATTTCAAATTACAACCAATAAATAAATTTCATTACCCTTTACGAGCTAGGAAGGGGATCTAATGAACCTATAGATCAGAAGCTACAACGATATGAGATTAATTGGCTAAACTCATTAACCACACTAATCAATATTCATTAACTGTGTGTACACTCCACTAAAGACTCAAGTTGAACTTTTTCCATTGTAGATATATTTTTGTCTCCACGGATATAAACCAATAACAGTAAGTTAGTCCTTCACGAGTGTTTGTAACACCAGCTGGGTCAAATTATCGTTTTACCCCTGAGTTACCTCTAATCTTTAAATACCAGTGCTCCTCTAATGAACAACTTGTTTATGGACCTACCAATAAACAAAAACCCTATCGTTCCATGGAGAGGGTAGAACTCTTTGTTAAAGTCACTCATATACTTTCCTAAAGTAGAGAATGAGTGAATTCCATCTTGTGCAATAATGTTCCCCGCTCCCCGCTCAGTCTTGTCCCCAAAATGATAAGCATATTAAGTCAGCAATCTGGCCACTCTCACTCATACAAATCAAAGAACAATCCTTCGTGAACAGGAGTTCATAATACACTCAGGATTAAGACTAAGTTACCTAGGTCATCCTAATGAAATAGAAACCTAACTAGTTAATAGAGTTACATCTAGTGGTTACTATTTTGTGGTCCAATCTTATGCAAACTCATTGCATGGATACCCTTACTCGCATGTCACCAACACGAATGTGTTGGATCATTGCGTTTGTATCAAATACAAAGTGAGCCATATCCATAGTGTTACCAGGATAAGGTATCCAACCTTATCCTTATACTATAGACTCTTTAACCTGATCTCGAACATTGATTCATGTATGTCTCTATATACTGTTCAAGACTCATCAGACAACTCAGGATGTTATTTATTGGATTTGGGCTATTAAGACAAAACAAATAATATAATCAATAACATTTATTGAAATTATAATAATAACAATTTATTAATAAATAATAGTTAATGGATTATACTTACTATCTAGAGTTTTAGGACATAAATCCCAACAAACACCCACTTAGACTAAAACTCTAGTTTTTATAGGATGTACATAATAAAGTAATTCCCAAACATTAGAAATGGTAAAATGTACAAGTATATTACATAAAACGTACATACACAAATACAATAAACTACGGCTCCTCATACCCATTACACATCTCCCACTTGCCCTAGCTTACCTAATATACATGTCTCGTAGACCTAGACTTTCTAGATGACCCTCAAACACTTTATCACTCATTGCTACTTAGTTATTCAATCATATATGTATATGGAAGAGATAAAGAGATAGAAGAATGGAAGTAGAAATGCAATGCTTTTATACATAACACTTTAAGCCTTTCGGCCTTAGCATTCTGATTACAAAATAACATAATATAAAAAATAAATAAATGGAGACATAATCGAGTGGTTACGCCTTAGAGTTTGATATTTCATTCTCTTTGGCTTAATGTTGCCTAGATGAGAGGGGGATTCATGGAATTTGTGGATCTCTCCTTCTCTTTACGCCTCAGGCTCTCACCTAGACTCAAGATGATGGAGAGAAGATGATGGTTGTAAGGAACTTACGTTTCCAACCAATTTGTGTACACCTCTCCCTGGAGGGAAACTCTCATTATATACACAAAGTGGTGCTGACATGCTAGCGCAAGCTATTAAGATTTCTGAAAAGTTGTCACTCTGCTGCGCAACCTGTTCCAATTGTCTTTTTTTTATATTCTCGCCAACCTCTTTTGTTTGCAAGTTAGTTGATCGCCCAACATCTACTTTCTCATGCTGAAGAGGCCGAAAAGATTACTTCGTGTGTAATGTATTTGCTCGTCGAAACTTGCTCTTTTTCGTCTAACATCCTGGGATAAAAATGTTAAAACATCATAAAACATGGGTGAAGTTCTTTTGCGGTAAACCTTTCGCATAGTAGTTAAATTATCTACTTTTTCTTTCTACATTCTTCTATTTTCATGCGATGAAACCTCATTATTTTACTTAAGAGCTTGCAATAACTTATATTTTTTAAAGTTATCAGCAACACTTTGGTAGAAGAAGAAGGATGTGTAGATCAAACTTGATTCTTTTTTAGACAAGAAAGAAAGAAATGTAAATGTATTTGTAATTTGAGAAGTTTGTGTAAAGTGTTAAGTTAATAAAGAGAGGAAGTTTATTCTTATTCCACTGTACTTTATCTTTAATGCTTATAGCCTAGAAGTAAATTTGTTTAGAGCTAATTGTTAAGTAACAAGTGGAGAAGCTAAGTTCAATAGTTGTTTTTTCGCTGCAAAGTGTTGTGAAGGTCTCTAAGGTTCATGTAATGAACTTTACGAAGAGACAAGTGAAGGTAGTTGTTCCATATATTGGGTATTCGCACGTTATCTCGCAGAGAGGTACGCGATGGATGTTTAGGTGGCACATCGCCATCTGGTCGCATGGAGTGACAATTAGGGCAGGGCGTGACAGTATTTCCTCTTTGTCACCAGTGGTTACTCGAACAAGAATTTTAAATTACTCTGAAACTTCATCGACAATAAATCTGTATCAATCCAATTATCCTTCAAATACCCACCTCCCCATAATAGATCTCCGACATTTGATGCTTGTGATTTCCTAGGTTTTCAAATACAAATCACTCTCTTCAGCAACAATTCTACATCTGTCTTCTAAAACACTCGATCATCATTATGAATCAAAACTCCTTGATTTGTTCAACAATGTACTTATCAAAATCTGGTAGATCTTTGTGGCCGAAAAAGAGAAATAGAGAGATGGAAAACAGAAAAGGGTTTCAGAGAGAGATAGTGAGCTTGAAATTGTAGAGAGTTTTGGAATTCTTCTCAACCTAGGGGTTTCTATGTATTTTCGATGATCGACACTATTGGGGAAAATCAGGAGGAGATGATTGGAAGAAGTGGAAATGGAAACCCTAGAAGAGAAGAGAAAGTAATGGAAAAGGTGGAGTTGGGGGAGTAATACGAGATGGAGTACAAAGGGGAGAGTGAAGTATGACATGGAGTGAAAGAGTATGTTGGGTGGAGTGAAACGGGGTATTGAGGATTATAATAAGCCTAATCCCTAGACTAAGCAAGTTTGTGGCCCAAACGTGGAGTGGAATATTATAGTCCACTCCACTCGTAAGTAATTCTTAGGCCAAACATGCCCTTAGTAAGTGAGAGTTTTAGAAAACCTTTTGGAAATACAAGCCAAGCACAAAATATTTTCATTTCTCAAACTCGTCTACCAATGGCTCATTTCACAAATCACTAAAATCTCACATAACTCCTCTTATTCCTTTCCACCAAGCATATGAATCATTTCTTTTGCTAAATCTATTGAGATTCACTCCCGTTAGTATCTTGTGATTGAGCTACTGTGATGTTCACCCCATCCACAACATCTAGGAAGTTTCCTTATACATTCTTTTTTTGTTACATCGATCGTCGTCATTCACATTATGCACACATTGCATAAGCACACTTGATATGAATAAAGCTAATGGTTTGCACGCATTCATCACAATCAGCAGATAGAAAATAATCATTTTCTCTTTCCAAACAACAACAACAATAATAATCATGACAGAGATACTGAACGCGTTATGCATAATTCAAACTCAGAAGGGAACAATTTGAGAAAACATTTACAAAACATTAGTTCACAAATACCCATCGAGAAGTGTATTAAAGAAAGCCACTCACGCAAGAGTGTATAATTTAAAAAAGTCACTCACACAAGCTCCTGATCCTTTCTCCCCCGAATGCATCTTCTCGCCTAGAGTTCTTTCGGCAGCAACTCTACTCTTTGCATTATTTTGACAAAACTTATAAAATGATAACTCTTTCCTTAAGGCTTTTACCTCTATTTATACTAATCTTTTCGATCAGTTACTTTCTTTAATTGTCAATTCAGAATTATAACCTTACATGTGTCATTCTACCGCTTTACTACACTATGCAGTCAAACCAAACTTGACACGTAAGTCAACGATAAACTCTTGATTTGACATTTCCTCGAGACGCAAACCTTATCATCTCAAAAAGCCAAACTCTTCTTCCTCTTATCTTTTCGAAAAGCTAAACTCATTTTTCCCTCTTTTTCTTCCTTGTGACAGACTACAACCGCTCACCTCTTTTTTAACTTCTCCTCGCGATTAACGTTATTTTACTCTAATCGCCTAACTCTTCTCACAATAGGACTCCATCGTCATTCCAACTTATTTCTTTTGCCTTATCTCAACACAACTTCCTTTCCATCGAATTTTATCTTTTGAATGATCAATCTTTTCATTTTAGAAAGATCATCCCACTTCTCAATGACTCTCTTCTTCAACAGGAATCCATTTTCTCAACTTTAGGCCTTACAATTTGTGTCACAGGAGCCAATTCTTCCACATGTTGGTCAACTTCTTTCAATTCATCAGGCTTTTGAACTCGAGCACATCTTCTTTGAACTTGTGCATGTATAATAGATATATCATATATATAGTGTTAGTTCTATATTTAAGTTTATGCCTATATCTAACCTACTCACATGGAGGTTAATCATAATCAACCCCATCCACACCATCGATCATATGGTCATTTGTAAACAATATAAATGACAAATATTTGTTTGTCATTTTCTATCTAAAAAGCGACAAACAATATACATAATTAATTAGTATAAAAAATATTAGAATAAAATTTGAATCAATAAAAAAAATCACTTAATTCATAAAAACAAAAATTAATTTAGATTGAAACAATATAAAAAAAGGTTAATTACATATATAAAACAAAACCCTAAAATATTTACGGCCTATGTAACAAAAAAATAAAAGCTCATGAAACGACTTTGTATTTTTATAAATTCTAGATTTGTCCTTATTGGTTTTGACTTTCGTAATGAATATTTGTGCATCTTCTTTATACTATTACTTCTCCTTCTCCATATATTCCCACGTCTTCTTGTTCCCGATTTCTTTATGACTCTTCTAGAATTTTTTTCTTCTTTGTCATCTATCATCTCTAGCACCATCTTCTTCCACTACAAATCTAATTGATTGTTTACCAAGTTCATTTAGGTTTGGTTCAAGATCTTGTACAAGACACGATTATTTCATTTAGATTTGGTACAAGATTGTGTGAATTTACTAATCCATCTCTCCCCAATATCTATGCTCACCCATTTACTACTCCTTACACGTTGCACACATACATGTAATATGCATACATATATTGATATCAAATTTTGGTTGAAGAAAATGTGATACCCTCACATTACATCAAAAGAAATTATTAGATAACTTATATGGAACCATTACAGGGGATATGAGTAGTATTACTTTTGATCCTACCAAAATTAGGATATAAATTTCTTAAACTTTGGTAGGCTAAGATCAAATTTAATATTATCTTTACTTTTTGGCCTTACTCTTACAATGGTATTAATATGACTACTGATTCTAAAATGGTTAAAATCATGTTTTTTTATAAAAAAAAATATTATCTTCAAACATATATATAATAATTAAAAATTAAAATTTACATTTTTTTTCAAAATTAAACAACTAAGTTTTTTAAAACATATATATAATAATTAAAATTTGCATTTGCATTTACATTTACATTTTTTTCAAAATTAAACAATTAAGAAAATGATTAGAAAGAAAAAGAAAAAAACATTTAAAAACAGGGAAGAAGTAGAGATAATGGGGAAATGAAATAAAATTAGAAAGGAAGTTGAGGAGTAAGAGTGGGCAAGACTTGCCAACGTCTTAACATTTTTTTTAATGAGGTCGAGCATTCAACGCTTGACCTTCTGGTCCTTTTTAGAAAAAAGTGAATTATTTTTCAAAATTGTTTTTAAAGTGCATTATTTTGCTAATAAGTTTTCAAAACAAAATTATTTTAATAGAATATCTTAATGGCATCCACAACCCTCGAGAATAAGACCTTAGAGAGAGAAAAAAGCTACAATAAAAGGTAGCTTTAAGCATAGGGATATTGGATGGGCTCTATTGTCCACATGGAGGAAACTATCGAAGAGTTAAGCAACTGAGACTACGAAGACTTTAGAGTTGCCTCAATATCGTGGAGATGAAGATTGAATACTGAGTGTGAATTTCACCATGGAAGTAGTGAGAAACTAAAAATCGAATTGAGGTGTAGTTTCATTTAATAAAGATGAAAGTGTCAAAACCTAAAGCCCTTATGTGGGGCTTGTGAGACCAATCATATA
>JBBPDI010000005.1:10184380-10200466 GCA_037974545.1 Cucumis variabilis
TGACACATTTTCTCGACACAAATTGTGTTTTCTTGACACAATTTTCTCGTTGTTAATTTACAACATAAATTATGTGTGATTAAAAATTACCTAATAAAAAATCAATGTGTTCCTTTATTCGTATGTTTTTTTATTTAAAAAATAATAATTCGATGCTTTCATCCCTCTTGCACACCACGATTGAAAAAAAATCTTACTCCATCTCACGTCTTCGCTGTTTTTCTCTCTCGCAAATGCTCTCTAAGGACGTTTCTCCTTCTTTTGCAAAAGATCTTCATAATTTTCCCTCTCTCTCACAAGCTCTTCGTCTGCCGTTTGAAGGAGTTCACCAAATTTGCAGATAGTTAAAGAATCCATGGACCATGAGATCGATCAAAGTCCATTTATGAGTTAGTTTGATTAGATTGTTAATTTTTATCTTTTGGATTATTGTAAAACCTTTAACAAGAATGTAATTTACATTTTTTTTGTTATCAATAAATAAATCTTTCTAAACGTATGTGGGTAAGTTAAATCATGTATTTAATTTATTTATTATATTCATCATTTATATGTCAAAAAATATATGTTGTGAGAATATGTTTTTCACAACATGAATTTGAGACTTTATAATCAATAACTTTCTCTGAATCCTACAAAATAGAACAAGTTATAAAAAGGAACACATGCACTATTTACTAGGAACATATGCACATACATGATTATGCGTGATTTTCCAAACTAGTTTCATGTCATCTAAAATATAAGTAGAAATTTGAGCAAACAACAAACAAAAGAATTTTCAAGGTGTGCATATAATTTTAGTTGTAGAAACATGCATGAATATAATATCTCTGTCATAAGCATTTTTAGCGCTTTTATAGTTTTCAAGATCACCCATAGTAATCTATCCAAACACTGAAAATTTTGAAAAGCTAGAAACCCTTTTTCAAGTTTCACCATTAAAAAATCATCTCCATTAAAAAATCATCTTAAACTCAGCTTAATTATGCAAAATTAGGAATGATAAAGAAGTAAATTGAAAAAATTAAAAGGCATACCTTCATATAGTTACCGAGAGATGGATCTCATTGGATAATTTTGATGACTATAAGTGAAATTAGAGATGGCAATGCAACCAGAGGCTTCAAACTAGAATCTATGACCACGATATCTAGAATTCATGTTACTATGCAATAAATTAAACTAGAATAAACAACCATAGCTTGGGAAGTCATACCAGTCTCTTTAACCCGTCTTCAGAATTAGGAATATAATCATTCAATAAAAAAATGAATCGAACTCCACCATCACAACCCGCACTTCATCATCATGTTTCGATATGCCTAAACCATATCTAATAAAAATTGATTGTACTTATAACAGGAGTTTATTAACCAGATCATAAGTAACCATAAAGAAGACATTTTTAAAAAAATGGTGGTAGCTAAAAGCGTCTGAAAACCTCGTCATCATCATCTAAAGCTTGCCATCGTCATCCGAAGCCTACCGTCGTTGTTCATCAAAGTGACCCTATGACATGAGAGAATATGAGAATAGGAAATGTGAAGATGGAGGAAGTTGTAGGAAATGAAACATTTGTCCTAAAACTTTATTTTTAAAAACTATCCCAAAATTCTTTGACCCAAAAAAAACTTTATTATTGGTTTTTTTTTTGGCAATTTTCCCAATTTTTGTTACTTTAACAACTAAAATTTATGTTTATTTGCAAACTGATACTTAGAAAATTCGAAGATGTTTATTTGCAAATTAATACTTATAAAACTCGAAGATATAATTTTTTTAAAAATGATTAAACGCTTCTAGATACAAAGTTTAAAAGCTCAAGAGATGCAGTAGACATTCTTAAAAATTTTAAATACCTATAAAATAATTTTAAAAATTAAAAAGTCAAAGTTGTTTGTAGATTAAAAATGTACATTTTATAGATATTTACGTGATTTTTGTTTTTATTTATAATTAACCACTTAAAGAAATTAGCAAAGTTTAAGGTTTGGTTTGGAGTTTTTTTTATACCGATGACCTTTATTTGGAGGTTCAAATGAAATTTGGCCCACAATTCAAATTTCAAAGATAAATGACCTTTAATGATGTCATCCAGTAGTAAATTTACTAAATTGACTCCAACCCTTGCGGCCGCTACGTTGCCATCAATTTCTTGTTTATATCTCTCATTTCTCGTCCTCGTTGATATATCATCGCTTCTTGTTCTCAATCTAAATGGATTTTGGCTGTTTGAAAATTGTGAGTTTAATGCTTAAAATTGGCCATTTGCTTCTCTCTCATCACCATTTGTTTCAAATTTCTATCTCGTTTTTTCTCTCAAACTTCTTTCTGAGACCAAACTATCAACTTGTTCAACTCTCCATCATTCACCAATTGACTAGTCGGTGTCCGTTCATCTCATAAAGCACTAGTCACTTCAAGCTTTTGGGTGAAAGTAACATTTTTTTTGTTTTCCACTTTTCTTTTCATTTTATATTTCGATTGCACATAGACTATAGTGTAATAAGACTGGACCATTGTAAAAGAAACCATAGGTAAACCCACATAAACACAGAATGATGAAGAAATCGAACGCTTTAAAAATGAGAAGTGATTTGCTCAAAGAGAAGAAAAGAAGGGGGAGGAAGTCCAGTCGATATCTATGAGCATCCACAAGGAAATTAAAATAGAGAAGGTTCAATTCCCATTAAAAGAGGCCTTGACAAACTTCATCGCATGCCCCATTAAAGAGTTCGGGGGGTAGAAATTCTTTGAAGACAACACGACTGTTTACTTAGAAGTGATTAAGAAATTCTACACGGGCTTCGTCCACAACAAGGAAAACTAATACGATGATGGGATCACAATGTGTTTATTTCAACTCCACCGTCATCAATCAACTTTATTGCTTAAGCGATGACTAATGAGAGTCTGGACAAAAATTAATTAAGGTGATAAAAAAGAGGATGTGAAGAAGACTGTAGCTCACATTGCTTGGCCTGAGGTAGAATTTGAATCCACATAACTTATTAACTGAGGCAAGTGTGTGGTTGTTTTTTGTAAAGAAAAAAGGTTGATGCCAACAAAACACGATAACACCATCTCTTTTAAGGAAAAAATTGATTTATTCCATCTGAAGCAAATTTTCTTCAACGTGGTACAAGTGCTTTGCAATTATATTCAAATTCGAAGTGCTAATGCACGTAAGGCAATTTCCTCCTATCAACAATAAAAAGTTTTTGCTTGCATGTCATACATGCATTGACCGAGATGCCCCATATCCCAATCCAAAGCGGTATATGCACCATGCATGTCCTTAATCGCATTATCATTATTCATTATAATAAAGAAGGGGAGAAACACCAAAAGATGCAAAACAAATTAGACGCACTTGAACCGCGTTATCTTGAAGAGGAGGTTGAGAAACGCTTCATACTACCCTTCAAAAGAAAAAAGATTGAAAACGAAAAGATAGCACTTCTAGATTTAAACAAAAATCCAAGATGCGTAGTGAGGACGCCATCATGGACAAAGCCCCCTCAGAATCTTTCCCTCTTTTTTTGAAAATCCAAATCATCCTCCTTGCCGCGTGCCTCCAAATCCAAAGCTAAAACCCCCTTAACAAAAATCCAAAAGGAAACCATACCCTTGCCTTCTCCCAAGTATAATTCCACCATCACCTTGCTTTCTGATCCCACACTTCGAAATTCCCCTAAACCACACATTAGGTCACTAGACGATCCCCTTTTACAAAAAAATCCTTCGCGCCTGCGTCCACCTAAACCTAAACATTCTCTGAGAATAAAGAAGAAGAGGATGTGTTTTATGATTTTATTGAAGACTCGCCACGAGAGTCAACTTCGTCACCTCTACTGGAATTTATGTTCTGAAACTCGTAGTTTGTAATCATATTCGATTCAATAAAGTTGTTATTAAGAAATTATTAGTGAAATTAACTAATTTTAAATACAATAAACAAGGTCCCGAGGCTATTTTTCTTCCACCTTTTCGATCAGTTCAGTCGTCTTATCTTTCTGATCCATCTCTCTATCCTATTTTTCTTATTTCGCTCATCTCCATTAAGTATATCCGGTGAGTGCATATTTCTTTCATTCATATTTCTTTCTTCTTCATGTTTATGTAAATTTTGTCATATATAATTCTGGTTTAATTTTTTGTTGAAGTTTCCGACAAATAAAATGCATATTTCGGTCATCTCCTTCAATTATTTTTTTCATGTTGTTAATTTTGTTTCTTAAATCTACCGTGATCAATATATACTCTTTCATATATAAATTCAACTTGTAATATGACACCCGACACCCCTATTTAGACTATGGTGGTTAAAACTCTTTAAATATAACTCTTAGCCCAAACAAGTAGCCCACTCCATCTCAACCCTCAGCCCACACATCTCAACCCTAAGCAGTTGTTTGGGCTCTAATTCTTAAGAATAGAGAGTGACTAGAGAGAATATATAATAAATGTGGAGAGTTATTTTGGGGACAAACTTATGAAGAATTTAGGGAAATTGGAAGAAATGAAAAATTTGGAGAGGGCTTTGGTTTTTTGGCAAAAATGTCAGACAAATTAGTTTTATGACAAATCACATGCACAACACATGCTTAACATACCATTTTTTACCTTCATATAATTCCATACGTAACTTTCCTCATACTTTGTATTTTATTCCGATACAGTGTATATGAGATTATCAGAAAGCGTGAACATTATTTAATTTTCAAAAAAACTTGAGAGAAATCTCTATATAACAAATTTGAGAGAAATGTGCAAATGTGCAAATTTGAAATTACTATTTTATTAGTTTTGATTTGATTTAATATAACATTTAGTTTGATATAGAAAAAGATTTTATTGGTTTTAAGTTGTTTTGATAATCTCCAAATATATTTATTTATTAACAAAAAAATTATCTACATTTGATTTAATCCAAAATATTTCATTAGCCTATTTGAAAATATTTTTTGAAAAATATAAAAAAAAATATAAATTTAGTTTTTTAACATTACAAAAAGAAAGTATATAGATTTTGGTTTCCAAAATATAAATTCTTTTTTTTTTTTTACCAAAACGTTTTTTCATGTACCTAAAACATTTGTGTGGACAAATTGAAGAATATTTAATTTGTTTCATTTATTTTATTGTTTATTTGTTTTAATTATCAACATATTTTATTAATAAACTAAAAAAGAAGTAAATATTTAGTTGTTTACTATTTTGTTGAAACCGTTTTCTTAGATTTACTTTTTCTTTTTCTAAGAGATCAAAATAATTTACTTTCATTAATCTAAAATGTTTGATTATTTTGGAAAACATCATCTTTCTTTACTAGAGTTCAAACTAGTAGCAGAATTAGTGTATTTCTAATTTTTACAAACTAAGATACTATCTACTTTTTCAATTTATTCTTGTTTGCTATGACTCTACAACAAATAAGACTATTTTATTATGTGGTAAATGGAATGAAAGTTCACAATATCACAATTATCGTGTTGTTGAGGTCTACATTACATCAGATTTTTTATTTCAACATATAATTTGTTGATTATATTCAAGGTAAACTTTTTTCCTTCTTCCATTTTTGTTGTGTACATTTTAATTATCAGTTAAATACCTAAGATTCACATTCAGAAATACCAAATACTATGTATTTTTTCTAACTACATACTGATCAAAAGTAAATAATGTACTAAAACAAATGTCAAATACTAGTTATTATAATAAAGGTACCTCTTTTTCTCTTGTATTAATGGTGTTTTTCCTTTTTGCTTTGTTGACTTGTCATTTTCTTTGTCTTTCAAACTTGATACCTATAATTTAGAAATATTAGTTATAAGACACTTGTGATATAAAAATGTTTCTTTCTTTTTGTTTGTTACAGAATATTACCTTCTTTTTTTGCGAGTTTTCTTCTTCTGGGTTCCCCCGTCATTTAATGATTCCTCATTCGAAGTTTCACCTTCATTGTTCTTTGTTTGCTCATCATCATCTTCATTTGTTTCTTCTTAATTTGTATTGTCTTATTCCCCTCCATTACTATCTTCTTGCTTGTCTTCCTCCCCTTTTTCTTCCTCTACATCCTTCAATTTTTTTTTCTGGTGTCTGTTTTGCAACTTGTATGTTCATTTAGTCAATTGAAACTCACAATTCTTAAACAGAATTTGAAGATAAAGTTGTTTTATTTGTGTTTCTTTAGGGGATCATTGGCTTCTTTTCTAACTTCATCTCGCTCTTTTTTTTTTTTGCAATTCCACGTTTTCTTACCGATGATGCAACCATTGTGTCTTTTGTTTTCTATTGTACAAATATTGTTAGTATTTTCGTTTTCAAATTCAATGTACATACAATTTAACAACATATACCTCTTCTTCACTTGTGAGATCTATTGGGTCTTTGTTTTCTTGTTGTTTTCCACCACCAATTCCAGCAGCTTTCAATCTTTCATTGACTCTTGTTCTTCTCTTAGTTACTATTTTTTTTCTTATCTTTAATCATTCTTTATATTTATTAGATTAAATAACCTTGCTAAATGTCTAATATTTTGTGTTCTATTGGTAACTCCTAAAAATAGGGAAATCTAATTATTTTAGTTTTACAAACTATTGCAAATAACTTCTTCTCCATTTAACATTATTTCTGTATCTTATAACAGCCAAGCATATTTTCTAGCAATATATCTTTGACGTTGAATTCATAAAAAAAATTAGAGGCATTGCTTTAGAAAGAAAAATTAATATAACCTTACCTTCAATCTCGAATTAATTGTGAACGAGTACAGACGAACATTATTGGATGGAATGTTGGACGAACGTCATTGGACTAAACGCAATGAAATCAACAGAATGTTGGACGAACATACGTGGATGAACAAAAGGCTAAGGACGTAGAATAGAACGAAGACAAAATGTTAGAAGGGAAAACGTCGACTGAACGCGGTGACACAACCTTTGCTTGGAAGGAAGGAAGAACATCAATGGACATCGACTAAATGTGCAATTGAATGGAGGAATGACACCAACATAATGTTAGAAGGAAGAACGCCGACTAAACATGACAGTGAATGAACCGCTGGTGACTGCTATATGTTGGAAACAAATGAGTTGGAAACAAATGTCGACTCTAGTTGTGTTATGTTGAACCACTGCCTTGAAAGCAAAATTCGGCATGACCATGATACTAAATTGCTTATATCGGTTGCTCTCCAAGATTAACACAACTTTTCCAACCCAATCATCCACTCGTGGGAGTCAAGAGTGGAATCAGAGGAAAGAATGCTCAGAGAACCTCATAGTGCTATGGAGATTATGTCACTGGATGAGACAAATGTGTTTAACGTAAACGGGTAAAGACTCGAGGCATACCTCAAATTCTCAATGGATTTCTTGTAAAGTGTCTTTAATTACATTATCTTAAATGCACAAATGCGTTTTGTATCTTATTTCAAGATCATCTTTATCAATTTATTTTCTTTTATTCTTTTCCTTGTTAATTTTTTTATTTGTTTTCTCGCTTATTACCGCTTTTCTTTATCTCTTTCTTTATTGCTTTCTTTTTCGCTTTGTAGCGTAATTTAGATAGAATGTTTTATGCCTATGGGGTACATAAGGAACCCTTACGCGAGATGAAAATTTTGTGCAAAGAGTTAGGTGGTGAAGTTTTATTGTTGTAGATTTAAATTTCCTAGAAAAATGTGTATCGTGTGGAAGAATTGAAGCGTTCTCATCACTCAACGGTCACTTAGGATTTTGAAGATACGTGTTGACCTCGTGTCAGAAGCATTTATTGACATGATTGGCGTGATGATAGCATTTCGCTCTTTAAATAGGAAGGGAAATTCTCTCATGACATTTTACGAAAAATCTCAAAGCTATTGCGTAGAAGAATTCTTTTAATCCCTCAATCGAAAAACTCAAGCCTTCATCGTGAACTTCATTGTAAACTCAAGTTTGCCATAATCCAATGGTCGACCAATGACAAAAAACCATAGAAAATTTTCATTCTACAAAACTTACCCATGAAAAGGATGCTTCTTTTGCGGGGAAAAGCTTAGAAACATCCAAAAGACCTGAAATCTCTGCCAAAAAATTCATACTTGAGGGTTCTGGAAAGATGCAATCATCATCATCCCAAACTCACTTTGTTAGACTTGATACGGATCAAGCTCAAATATCAAAATGTAGTGCCACAGAATCTGTCCTTGATGCTGATGAATGGATGCGGCACGAGGAAAACATTTACATAGGATTGCCTAATTTGGAGATGGGTATGGAGGCTATGCATTTGAAGCATGGGCAGGAAGTACCTCCCCAGTTTCTTGGTCAGGTGATGAATTTTGTTAAAGGTTGGAAGGAGGTGGAAAAGAAGAAGAAGGAAGCTGCTGAGAGAAGGAAGGTTGAAGAAGAAAAAAAGAAGGATGAAGAGAGGGCCAAACGCGAGGAAATGGTCAGGCGAGAAGAGACGAGGATAAGGGAAGATGAAGAAAGAAGGATTAGGGAACGCATGCACAAATTGATCATAATAGAGAAGAAAAAAAGAAAGGAGGAAAAAACAAGAAAAGAAAAAGAAAAAGCTCGCGAGGAAGACGAGCATCGCCGACAAAACTTTAAAGAAAAGAAAAAAATGTTACTTCATTGGTGGAGACGAAAACAAAGTTGGTAGAGATCCAAATCACCAAGGAGAAAAATAAAGAGAAGCTCATAGATCTGAGCGAGCGAATCGAGAGTATGGCCACAAAAAGTAAGGTTGCATAACATCAAGAAGTAGACAGAGTGGATGTTGTGGTAGATGAATTAACAGAAGAAGTAGTTGCCTCACCATGCACCCATTAACCCGCCTATCATCAACTTGGACCCCGAGCACATTGATTCGATATCCCAATGGTAAATTTAACTGAAGGAGGTCCTTCAAGCGAGAATGTTGTAGACGAAGTTGAGAAAGTTGACCAAGTACTTCCTTTGATTTTTTATAACCTACTCTTCCCAAACATCCTTGTTGAGGAAGATGTAGGTGAGGCAAGTTCAAAGGAAGATGTCAGTGAAGTATGTTTCGAGGAAGCACCACGCGAGGAAATAGTTTAGGATGAAGGAGCACACCGCGAAGAAGTACCTCAAGACGAAGAAAAGGCCCCTGCAGAAACACAAGGTGATCTTCGCGATGTACTTTATCATATCATCATGCACCCCATGAACACAGTTGTCCAAAACATATTTCGAGAGAATGTGACAATGAAGGACCAAATCACCAACCTTCACACTCAAATTCAAAACTTCAACAACATGGCCGCTTAACTATCCTCCATCATGACTAATCGAACTAGTTTGATGATGGTGCATTCCAACCAATCGCTTCTGATCACAGAGCGACAAGCTCGCGGTAATTGGTAGTGCTAATGGAATACACTCACGCGATATTTGTACAGCGTGTTCCGTACCCTAGCATCGCATTAGACCTAATCTCATCCATTCCACCCATTGAGATCCTGGAGTACACTCTTGGTGACCCTGATCTTCGCCCTGAGAACTAAATTTGGAAGTGTAACGTTAGAATTGTTTTTGTATATCGCTTTTATATTTATTGTGTTCTTTTGTGTCAGACTCTTTGCGATTTGTAATGAAATTTCTATCCAGACTCTGTTGATTTATTGTTTATGCGATGTACTTTTATTGACTCATGCTTCATTAATGTGCTCTTAGTTTGTTTTCTTTTGTTCTGTGCAAGGATACCGTTCATAATGAAAATTCTGCTTAGTATAACTTGTCTCTAATGCCAACGTTTTTTCTATTGAGAAATGAACTTAGTAAATATTTCCTCAGTCTTTAGGTGAGCAAGCTTTACCTCAAACCACTTTTGTCAATATTTCAAAGTTCATCTTATTATTCACTTTTTTGCAATGAGGACCTTGTGAAACTCTAAATTTGGGGGTGTGCAAGGTTCGAGTTAAAGTTTTTAAATTTTTTAGGAACTCATTCCTTTTAAAAAAAACAAAAAAACTAACTCATATGTTAATTCTAAATTCAATTAAAATAAAAACTCCTATGTTGTCGCCTCTCATAAAAGTAAATAAGAAGCAAAGCTTCACAAAAAGCTGAGAGAAAATACATAAGTGGCAATAACAGTTGTAGTTGAGGAGAGAAACGGACTCATAGATTACCTATCATTTTCCACTTAATGCCCAATGTAAATAAATAATCTGGTTAATAAAAATACTTGCAAGAAAAAGAAAGGAACTGAGGGTTTATGAAAACTAATATCATTTCACAAAAAGAGAAAATAAGATTTTTCAAAAAAGAACAAGGAAATTTTGAGGCTTAAGCTTGTTACGTTCAAAATCTAGAAATATTTTCAAGTTTAGAGTAGGCGAAGAAAAGAAAAAATGCTAGAGTGCGAGAAGAACTAGAAAAGCAGTCTGAGAGGATTAGTGATGTGCACAAAAGAAGTCATGTTTAAAATCCTAAGATGATGCTTGAGGACAAGCATTATTTTAAATTTGGGGATATGATAACTTGTAGAAATACCAGTTATTGTGGTCCTTTAAGTAAAATAATGAAGTCTTATCCAATAATAAAAGAAAAGAAAATAAAAGAAAACGTAGGTGATTTGGTTATCTCGCAAAATAAATGACATAAAAGAACTATGTTCCTATTTTATCATTCTTTAGTGCTCTTATTGCAGGATTTTAAGCAAAAAAAAGTGAAATTTAGCGATACCATTTCTACTCGAGAAGACCTACTCAACCTATGCAGCAAAAAGAAAATCAAGCCAGGCGATTAAGGTACTAGCAAACAAAAATATGTTGGCAGGAAATTATGAGAAAGGACGAAAAAACGTATGTGTGACGTTGCTGCAACTTTTTAGAAGCTTTAATGGTGCGTGACGTCCTATCAACAACATCAAATCCCACTTTTAAATAGAGATTTCCATTCCAAAATTAGTGTGCACACTTTGGCTGAAAAAAAAGTTCTTAAATTGTCCTTCTCCCTTCCCTTAAATTTTAGGTGAGAGCCTAGACAAAAAGAGAGAGAGATTCATCCCCTCTATCTTCCCTCTCACCAATAGGCAAAAATCAAAGCGAAAGAGTATGAGAAGTCATACTTTAAGGTGTAACACTTCTTATGTTCCACTTGTTTTTTCTTTATATTATATTGTTTGTAAAATGAACACCATGGTCGAGAGGCCTAGAGTTATTTTTATTAAAACAATGCATTGCTTCTGTCATTCTCCCATATTTCTTGTCTTTTCAACGTTCAATATGTTTGGTTAAATAAGTAGCAAAAAATTGTGGTTTTAGTACTTCGAAAATCAAAATAAATGTCTTATGAGTTTTGCTGAGTTAAATGGGAATATCTTGTATGTTCAAGAGAACGATAGTAAGGGTTTAGATTGTAATTACCTGACAAGTGAGAACTACATTTAGCTAAGCGAGTAGTGAGAAGATAGTCACAAGGCAATCTTAACGGCAAACTAGTTCTTTGCATACACAACCGAGAGGAATCTGTGTGTGTAGCAACAATACCGAGAGGATACATGTTTTAATTAAGGACAAGTTACTACTAACATATTTAAGATGACCAAATACAAATCATAGCTTAACTTTGTGTGTTTACATCTCGAGAGGTAAGCAAGTATGGCAAAACCGCTGAGAGGTTGATCTCCCTAATTCTTAGTTAATACATGTTTTATATCATCTTGGAATTAAAGAACAAATAATTTCAATTAGATAATTAAACTTTCCTTCATCGTCTTATCTATAATAAGTTCATTTACCATTGTACCATTTTGCCATGCTCACCTTGCATAGCCAAGCACCATAGTGTAAATAGTTAAGTTAATTAGTATATTATTCATAAATATACTGTATAGATTATACTACATGATTTAGTATGCAATAAGGTAAACTAGGAAATTAAATTCCTTGTGTTCGACTCTGGACTTACCAAGAAACCTCTCTTTGCTTATACTTGGGCGATATAGAGGAAAACTTGCACAATCATGTTAACTTTTAGTAATCCTAGCAATGCATGAGTATGGTTGCGCTTTTTATCACATAACCCTATTTAGTCGTCTGATAGTCGTCCAATTAGAGCCATCCATGTTAAATCCACGAACATAATACTTGAGAGCATAACGCATAAATGAAACAAAGAAAAGTTTGCAAACAACCACCACACTTGCTCGCTCTCTAGGGATGGAAATGACTAAGATTGGTTAAGCAAGGTATATCCAGAAGATTTCACCTATAACACTTATAGAGTTTCTTTTTTAAGGATGACAACATCTCGACACCAGACACCCACACTTGTTCTCTTTTTGAGACACAAATGATGAAAGTTATCTCGCTAAGGTGGAGTTTGTCTCCAAAATCTTCATTGTGTGCGTTAACCATATCCTTGCTACTTGCTCTCTCAGGTAGTTGGCGATAAACACTGGCCAAGTGATGAATGTAGCTCAACTAACATGACAAAAGTTATAAGCCAAGCTTCTTATCAAGAACTTATCACAAACCTACACTACGAATAACAAATTGACAGATGAATAGTACAGATCTGATAGATTGAAAATGTATAAACATGTAATGTATTAAAGAATAAAGGTCTTCGTCCACTGTACAATATAGACAAATACATTACAAAGAAATACACAAATGACATTACAAGTTAGGAGAGATAAGGGATGTACTTTTCTCTACTCAGACTTTAGGCTTTCACGCACAATCTGACTGGAGAAGAAGAAGAAAAGCATTTACAGACGGTAGAAAGACTATTCTTTTCTACCTCTCTCTACAGTTTGGCTCATTCAGGCACTATTTTGGCGGTCCATTTAGATTTCACTGCTTGACTTGGTGAGGATGGAGTCCTTTTATAGGCAACTTTCAATGGGAAACTTCTATTTTTCTGAGCATGTCAGTGCCAAAAGAAACCTTTATTAAGTCACATAAACGCCATCTACCATTTTTTTCTTCTAGTGAACCTCTTTTCTCATACTAATGTAGATCTCGCCTAGGATAAAATATTTGAATGAGTTCAAATATTAATTTAATGTGAATTGAATTCATATTAAAATTATTGGTTATGAGAGGAACTTATATTTGAATATGATTCAAATTTAATTTAAGTTAAATATAAGATATTTAACTTAGCTATTAATTAATTGGAGAATTAATTAATAGTTTAGTTTTAGTTTATTTAATTAAATTAATATAAAATATAAGATATTGGAGAGATATTAATTAAATAAGATTTAAATGAAATATTAATTAAATATAATTTAATTAATTATTAAATAATTGATTAATGCTTAATTAATTAGTAGATTTTAAATTTTTATTAATTTAATATTTTTTAAATTTATAGAATCTCACGATTCTCTCCTACTCTTTTTCCTACTCCATGAAGGAAAAAGAGTTATAAATACGCAGGAGAAAATAGTTTTTCTTTAACTAATATTTTTGTTTTTCTACAAAAGAGTTTCTCTAAAAAATTTTTAAACTTTTTCTCATCCCAATTGGTTCACACAAACCAATCTCATCCCAAAGGATAGGAAGGTCTCTAACGGGTGGTGTTCCAATTTGGAGATTTATTTTATAGATTCACAGACGTTAAACAAGTAAGTTTTTCTTTCTTTAATCAATAATTAGAAAGGATGTTTAGCCTTTAAGTCTTAATAAGAAAATTTATTTCTATATTATTTTGTCAATGTACTGGTATTTTGAGATTTCCAAATTAAATTGAGAAATGGTTCTGTAAAATCTTTCGCTGCCATAAGGCTTTTATCCCTATACAAAGAGCATGCAATACATACATTTTTTTAATTTTAAAACAAAAAAACTTAGAAAATAGATCTTGATTATGAGTGGTGGCCAACAAATAAGATGACGAGGGAGGACGACGAGCGATGGAGAACTCCAATGGCGACGATAGACGAACGACTGATGATGGACGACGAAAAAATGTCCCTCCCTCTCTCTCGATAATCTCTCTTCCTCTTTCTTTCTTTGCATTATGTGTTCTGTGAACACATAACTCAAATTTATAAGGCTTTTCTCGACGCACATCGAAAACGTTGGAGAAGAGGTTTTCCCTCGACATCGTAAAGTGAAATGTCAGGTTAAACCCAACCATTTTTTAGTTTTACTAAAGTGTCGGGGATTTTTAAGCAATTAATTTATTGATTTAATCTTCCCTGATTAAAGTGGTAGGATATCCTGACGTACTTATTCTCAACTTTGTTTGGAACATCGGGAATCTTCTAACATCTTGCAGTGATACAAGGATCATTGTTCGAGATAAGGATAAATATAGGTACCTTATCCAAGTAACATTATGGATGTGACCCACTTTGTATTTGATACAAACACAATGATCCAACACATTCGTGTAGGTGACTTGTGAGTGAGATTATCTTATGCAATGAGTTTGTGTCAGGTTTACTCGTGTCATCGTGTAGCAATGCACCGACCTCTCTTTGCCACCAATATACAACTCTTTATGTTGTGGTGGGAGGAGCTTGGTGGAACTCTCTTGATGTTGGCACTCAACCCGTACTTTAGTTACCACTCTTTTCTCTTCTTTGCCTCTTTAATTGCCTCATTGAGGTAGGCACATAGAAGAGTGAAGTTTTTTTTCCTTCTCTCTTTTCCCTCGTTCGTCCCGCAACTTCGAACTGGACGTCAACCTTCAAGGCTGCCTTACCCTGCCTCAGCTAACTAGGGTCCTTACACCTCTCTTCCTTGTTAGCTAAGATTTGGGCTTTAAGGAGTGGCAACCTCACCAACTGACTCTTTAAACATGAGATAAGATAACACGGCTATCATGTCATATAAGACTACACAATAACTTTACTTCCCTTCCTTAGCTCGACTACATGACCTCAAAATTAACCTTTTCATGGCTTCTACTCCTAACTGTTGGGTTTTATGTCCTAAAACTCGTAGATAGTAAATATAATTCATTGACCGTTATTAATAAAATATTATTATTATAATTTCAATAAGTGTTATTGATTATAATATTAGTTTTATCTTAATAATCTAAATCCAATAAACTAACATCCTAAGTTATTTGATGAGTCTTGAACAGTATGTAGAGACATACAAGAATCAATGTTCGAGATACATCTTAAAGGGTATATAGTATAGGGATAAGGTTAGGACCTTTTCTTAGTAATACTATGGATACGGCTCACTTTGTACTTGATACAAATGCAATGATCAAATGCGTTCATGTAGGTGACATGCGAGTTAGGATATCATATGCAATGAGTTTGCATAAGACTGGACCACGAAATAGTAATCACTAGATGTCACTCCGTTAACTAGTTAAGTTTTTATTTCATCAGGATGACCTAGGTAACTTAGTCTTAATCCTGATTATATTATGAACTCCTGTTCGCTAGGGATTGTCCTTTGATTTGTATGGGTGAGAGTGGTCAGATTGTCGACTTAATATGTTTATCATTTTGGGAACAAGATCAAGTGGGGAGCTAGGAACATAATCACACAAGATGGAATTCACTCATTTCCGACTTTATGGTAAGTAGATAAATGTTCCCTTAAATGGTGTCTCTGAAACTTGAAAAAATGGCCATGCCTTCTCTATGGCATGAGAGAGGTTTTCTATTTAGTGGTTGAACCATAAACAGATTGTTCATTAGAGGATCGCTAATTTTTTAGGACTAGAAGTAACCTAGGGGTAAAACGGTAATTTGACCTAGTTGGTTTTATGAACACTTGTGAAGTACTAACTTAATGTTATTGGTTTTTATCCTTTGACACAAAAATATATCTACAGTGAAAAGAGTTCAACTGTGAGTCTTTAGGGGAGTGTACAAATAGTTAACAAATATTGATTAATGTGGTTAATGAGTTTAGCCAATTACTCTCATATCATTGTAGTTTCTGATCTGTAGGTCCATTAGATCCCCTTCCTAGCTCCTAAAGGGTAATGAGATTTATTTATATTGGTTGTAATTTAAAATGTTTAAATTTACTTTGAGAATTAATATAATATATGGTGATACATTATAATATAAAGTTTATATTTTAATTAAACTTTATTATATAAATTTAATTTTGGATATGATTCA
>JBBPDI010000005.1:10208617-10261548 GCA_037974545.1 Cucumis variabilis
ACTAAGTTACCTAGGTCATCCTAGTGAAATAGAAACCTAACTAGTTAACGGAGTTACATCTAGTGGTTACTGTTTTGTGGTTTGCTCTTATGCAAACTCATTGTATAGGATACCTTCACTCGCATGTCAACCACACGAACACGTTAGATCATTGCGTTTGTATCAAATACAAAATGAGCCGTACCCATAGTGTTACCAGGATAAGGTATTCAACTTTATCCCTATACTATAGACCCTTTAAGCAGATCTCGAACATTGTTCTGTGTATGTCTCTACATATTGTTCAAGACTCATTGAACTACTTAGGATGTTAGTTTATTGGATTTGGATTATTTAGACAAAACTAATATTATAATTAATAACAATTATTAAAAAAATAATACTTTATTAATAACGATCAATAGATTATATTTACAATCTACTAGTTTTAGGACATAAATTCCAACACATACCTCTTTTTTACCGCTATTATAAGATACTTAGAAATTGATATTCGATAGCATTAATTATTTATTGTTATGAAAGTATTTTGTAGCATTAGAAAAGTTTTTATATTAATACACATAACGGTGTAATTTTTTCTTCTTCTATATATAGCATATTTAGACATGTTATTTTCTCTTATTATTTAATAGCATTTTTTGATTGTAATAGAAAAATTAAGTTATGAATACTCCATTTCAATTGTGTAATCTTAATGTTATTGAACTTTCTTTAGAATTTTTATAGTAGTAAAAAACTGTTATAATTGATCTTTAGTAACACTTTTAACACCATTAAGTTTTTTAGATTCTACAATAGTTTCAAATATTATTTGTAAATCAAATTATAAACACACATACATCACTTGACCATACCTTTTCATCGGCAAAGAAATATGTAATTAGTTCATATTTTATCCGCATCTTCGATCATAATTTGAAACAACAAAATATTCAAATTTGCAGCATCCTCATCACAAGTATGTGCCAACCAAAAGTCTTGCATAATAGAACAATTTGCAAATTCTTAATCCAAATAAAATAGGTATATAATCCCAAAAAAAAGTTTACAATCACAGGAAATGTTTAAATTTTAGCCATACCAAAAATCTCCCACAATTATGTAGTTCCACTGTCTTTATTTCACCTAATGAGAAACAAAAAATAAAAATAATAATAATAATAATAATAATAATAATGTTTATAAATCATCATGATCTCGCTCTAACATAATAGATTAACCAAATGAAGTAAATAAATACTGAATTCACAAACCATTAGTAAATAAATTTTCTTATATAGTTTAACTGTTGAATTTTATTCTAAAATTTGTAGATAGTAAATGTAATTCACTGATCTTCGTTAATAAAGTGTTATTATTGTAATTTTTAGTAAATGTTATTGATTATTTTATTAATTTTGTCTTAATAACCCAAAATTCAATAAACTAACATCCTAAAATGCTTTATGAGTCTTGAACTATATGTGGAGATATATTGGGATTGATGTTCGAGATACAACTCAAAGGATTTATAGTATAGGTATAAGACTGGGTATCTTATTTTGGGTAACACTATGGATAAAAACTCACTTTGTATACAAACACAATAATTCATTCGTGTGGTGACATGTGAGTGGAGTATCCTATACAATGAATTTGCATATAAGACTGGACCACGTTATAGTAACCAGTAGATGTAACTTCGTTGACTAGTTAGATTTCTATTTCATTAAGATGATCTAGGCAACTTAGTCTTAATTCTGAGTGTATTGTTAACTCCTGTTCATGAAGGATTGTTCTTTGATAATTGCATGGGTGAGAGTTGAAAACATAATATTACAAGATGAGATTCTCTCCCTTAAACGGTTTTTCTAGGACTTGAACATAGGTGCTTTCTCTATGGCACAACAAAGGTTTCTGTTTATTGGTTGGACCATAAACATGTTATTCATTAGAAGAGCACTAGTATTTAAGGACCAAGAAGTAAGAAGCGGTAAAACGACAATTTGACTTAGCTGATGTTACAAACATGACTTGTGTAGGACTAACATATTGTTATTGGTTTCTATCATAAACACAAAATTATATCTAAAATGAGAAGAGTTCAGCTGTAAGTCTTTAGTGAAATGCCCACTTAGTTAACAAATATTGATTAATTGGCTAAACTCTATTGATCAATGTGATTGATGAATTTAGTCATTTAATCTCATATCATTGTAACTTCTAATCTGCCTGTCCATAGGACCTCTTAGTAGCTTGTAAAGGGCATGGAGGTTATTATATACTGAATGTAATTTGAATTATTCAAATTTATTTAGGGAATTAATATAATGAATGAGATACCTTATAATATAAAGTTTGTATTTTAATCAAACTTTATAATATAAATTTAATTTTAAATTTGATTCAAAATTAATTTATGTAAAATATTTGAACAAGTTCAAATATCAATTTAATGTGAATTATATTCATATTTAAACTATAAGTTAAAATTTAATTCGTATATGGAACACATTAAAACTGTAAGTTACGAGAGAAATATATATATGAATATGATTAAAATATGGATTAAATTAAAGAAAATTTCCAAATACTTCTTTTGATATGTGAAAATTTTCCATGTTCAATGTCTCTCAACTGTTTGACACCTTCATCGGGTTAAATAAAGAACCTGCAAAACAGAAAAAAAGGTGTGTGTGATATTCAGAAGAGTTTCGCAAAGTAAAAAAAAAAAAAAAAAACACTCTCGATAAAATTTCTTGATTCCTAATCCTAATTGGTTTCTACAAGCTAAGAACCTCAAGAGATCTCATAGTCATAAAGAGGTTTCCTTTTGGTGGTGTTCATTTAATCCCAAAGGCGTTTGTAGAATCAAATCTTATAGTCATAAAGAGGTTTCCTTTTGGTGGTGTTCATTTAATCCCAAAGACATTTGTAGAATCAAAGTCTTCACCAAGAGTAAGTCTCTCTATGTTCTCTAAATTTTTATTTGAAAAGCATGCTTAGTTATAGTTTTATAGTAGTTTTGTTTATCTGTAATTTTGACAATGTATTTAGTATTTTAATCTTTCACTTAAATTATTTCGTTGCGTTAGGTCTTTTATTCCTTCATTCCCTTTATTAACTAATCATGCAATAGTAGTGTCAACGACATCATTGATGGCGAGAATGTTAAATGTAGGTTTTCATAAGAAGGAAATAGATACTTTTATCGTGTCAACCCATACAGACTACATTTGGCCAAGTGGTATACGATGGACAAGGGTAGATGGATCATTCGAGTACCATCTTCCTTCATCAACTACTTCTTCGGATCCAACCCAATTTAGCAGCAAACACTTGTAGGGAGTATTGGTTGTAACACTATTTTTTTACCAGTATTGTTAAAAAAATGTCAAACAATAACAATTTTGAATACTAAATGAAAATAAAAGTTATACAAAGAGTGAAAAATTTATTTATCAGTGGGGCAACTTAGGTCTCATAAATCCACTACAACAAAATTGGGCTTTAATGTCGGTTTTAAACCGATATTAAAGAGGTATAATCTCAGTTGGCAACCGACACATATGATAGTGTTTTTAAAGCCCTTTAATATAAACCAACATTAAAGAGGTATGATGTTAGTTCTAAATCAATATCTATGATCGTGTTATTAAAACCCTTTAATGTCGGTTGTGCTTTGATGTCGGTTTAAAACCAACATTATTGTAGATTCCTAACCATGTCAGTTTAAAATCGGCATTGTATATTGCTTCTGTGTCTGTTTTTATAAATTTATTTTTATTAATTGTTGCATTTTTGTCTATTTTTTATGATACAAAATAGTTTATAAACCGAGAATAATGATCTCAGGTTAATTTTAGAAACTATAATATTTCTCTTTTACTTGTATATATACAAAATGAAGTCTTAATATCGTGTTGGTTTATATATACAATTTGGCTCCAAATACAAAGAAAGTGAGAAGTTTAACTATTACATTGATCATCCTTTGCAACAAAAAAGAAAAAAATATATTCAGAGAGTTGGTTATTACTTTGGAAGGTTTAAATGCCCCAACCTCCCTTAAATTTAACTATTGCTCGTCATTGAGAAAATATTAAAATTTAGTTCATCAAAGAAATACATACAAGTCCTTGTATTTCAAAAATCTACCTCGCCTTTTCCTGCCTTCTTACAATTGTTATAGGCATCAACAGAAGCCTTATGCTCCCAAACAAATCCATGGCGTCTAGACTAACAAACAAAAACCCACAATGAGCAATACAGGGTTCTTCCACGATCGAAAAACCCATTAGCAAACTTTCAATTTAAGTAAAGGAGATGTAAAATTTGGCAGCAATTCCAATATATTTCTTCTAGAATTAAGAAAGTACTAATAATCAATATACTAACGTTTTATAAGGTAGCTTACTATACTCTTCTTCAAATCGTCGTACTCTTTTACCTCCTTTTTTAGTTCCAACATTTTTGCCTTATCACTTGTATTTTGATAACATGTATAAATATTCGTTATTATAGCTCCATTTATTAGAATAATGAGGTCAAAACGCACAAGAAGATGATCAAAATGTGTAACTTATATTGTAAGTTCATAAGTATTTAGAAATACATCTTACATAAGCACCATGTCGATTTTATGCGATTACAATGTCTAAACACAGGATAAGTAGGAAGGAAGAAGCCAGTGAATCATAGGAGACATCCCTTGCAAAGGCCACACGATGGTAACTTGCTTAGCAAATAACATTTTCAGGCAAAGAACCATTTCATCATGCAAGGAGGGCTCACTAAAAGACGAGTATAGTAGTTAGAGTTGATGAGACTTCATAAGGTTGCAATCGGTGCTGACAAGTTTAGAAGAAAAGAAGTTTCCCGTCAAAAACTGTCTAGAAAAAGACCTCATCCCCATCAAGATGGAAATGCCAGAATGGACACAAAAGAGGCTTGCATAGGGCCAGTGGAAGCCTGTAGGGGATAAATACCTGAGAAGGTCAATCCCTAGAGGAGAAAGTGGCAGAAGAGAATAGTCTTTCCACCATCTGTAAAGTTTTCTTCTTCTTCTCCGATTAGTTGTAAAAATAGAAGCTCAACATCTGAGTAGGAAAAAATCCATACTTTAGTTACCTCCTTAACTTGTAATATTTTTTTCACTCTTCTTTCTTTCCATATTTGTACTTCTTTGTAATATATGTTGTTCATATTGTACATAAAAATTTTTAAGCATTGCTTTACTGCATCAATTGGTATCAGAGTTTGATCCTAGCTCACCCTTACCTCAAAAACTTGGATCTTAACACTCACAACCATGGACCCAAAAACCTTCTTTAACCTACGCTTGCAGTTGGTAGAACAAGTTGTGGAAGAACTTCGAAAAGGACAGTCAAATATGCAACAATTCCTAGTAGAGCTGACCAATCTTTCAACTCAACTTAATGCCCAACCTTTAGAAGAAGCAATCCAACCCCCAAGGAACCCAATTGCAGCAAACTAAGAAAGGCAAGAAAGAAAAAGAAATCCAGCTGTAAACCAAGAAAAACAAGGAAATCAACCTATGCTCATACATAATTAATCGACTACATGGGAATAACCTACCTGGATATTTGTTAGAAGATTTCGACTCTTCTGATGAAGAAAGCTTACTAAACGTTCATCAAGAACCACAACAAAGACTTGGTTTGTGATCATATTTTTAAGAAGATAAAGAAATTCATATGAAAGTAGATCTTCCAACCTTCAATGGTTAAATGGACGTGGAAAAGTTTCTTGATTGGATCAAGAACATAGAGAATTTTTTCGATTATGTCAATACACTCCAACACAAGAAGGTCCGATTAGTTGCTCTCAAACTTCAAGGTGGCGCAAGCGCTTGGTGGGATTAATTACAAACAATAGACCACTATTCAGTAAAAAACTAATAAGAAGTTGGCCAAAGATGTTACATCTAATGAAGAAGAGATTTCTACTAATTAAGTACCAGTAACTACTTTACAACCAGTATCAATAGTGTCAGCAAGGCTCACGAAACATTATGGATTATACAAAGGAATTCTATAGACTTGGAGCTCGAAATAATCTTTCTAAAATCGAACACCAGTAAATTTCCAAGTTTATTCATGGTCTACGAGATGAGATTAAAGATATTGTAAACTTACATCCTCTAACTTTTCTTTCAGATGGCATCTCCTTAGCTTCCAAGATTGAAGACAGTGAATAAATCAAGAAAACCAAGATTTCTCAAAGAAAGAATAATTAAGACAAACAACAGAGAACCAATTCAACTAATTCATTTAGAACCTTTCAACAAGGAAGTTCCTCTCCATCCTCACAGCTCGCTAAGAAAGATGAAAATCCACCAAAGATTCTAGCCACCAAACCAGGTGAGAATACAACAAAGAAGAAGGTTGACAAAATTTATAACCGTCCTACTTTAGGAAATATTTCAAGTGCGGACAACAAGGACACCTCTCCAACGAGTGCCCTCAAAGAAGAACTTTGACAATTGAAGATGGACAAGAAGATGATTACTTGGATGACAACATCTATGAGATTTCAACACCGGACAAAGGAGACCAATTATCTATTGTAGTTCAAAGAATTCTCTTCACTCTTACAGTTGAACGAATACCTTAAAGGAACTCTTTTTTTTTTTTGAACAAGATGCACTATTAACGATAAAGTGTGTCAAATTATTATTGATAGTGGCATTAGTGAAAACTTAATGTCTAGTAAACTAGTTTCTGCCCACAAATTGAAATCTGAACCACACCAGAATTCATGTAAGGTTAGTTGGATTAAAAAAAGGGGAGAAACCATCGTTAGTGAGGTTTGTACTATTTCTTTAATAATAGGACAACACTATAAAGACCAATTTATATGTGATGTTCTAAATATGGATGCTTGCCACATCCTTTTAGGACGACCTTGGTAATATGACACAAATTATGTTCATAGAGGAAGAGCTAATACAATTAAATTCGATTAGATGAATCATCGTGTAGTCCTTTTAGCTATAGGCAGCTCCATTGAAACAAAACCTAACCCTAATAAAGAAAAACAACTTTTTTTTTTGTATTTAAGGATAAGGAATTCCTGCCATCAAGTTCAACATTTATCTTAGCCTTTGTTATCAAAGAAAATAGCACTACACCTTCTAAAAATCATTGACCTAGTGAGATAATAAACCTTCTAGCTAAATACCTAAAAATCATAGAACAAACTACTTCACTGCCACCTCTTAGAAATAGATAACACATTATAGACTTAATGCCCGGCAGTACCTTACCTAATTTACCACATTACCGCATGAACTCTAGGGAGTACAAAATCTTACATGAGCAAATAGAAGAACTCCTTAATAAAGGTCATATCCAACCTAGCCTAAGTCCTTGCTGTCTCAACTTTACTTGCTCCAAAAAAAGATGGTAGCTGGAGACTTTATGTGGATAGTAGAGCTATAAATAAAATTACAGTCAAATATAGGTTTCCCATACCTCATTTATCCGATCTTTTTGATCAACTAGGTAAAGCATTCATCTTTTCAAAAGTAGATCTTAGGAGTGGCTCCCATCAAATTAGAATTGAACTAGGGGATGAGTGGAAAACAACCTTTAAAACAATGAAGGGTTGTTTGAATGGTTAGTCATGCCCTTTGGTCTCTCTAATGTCTCTAGCACGTTTATGAGATTAATGAATCAAATACTACAACCTTTTTTGAACCAATTCATTGTGGTATACTTTGATGACATACTAATCTATAGCTCATCTAAGGAAGATCACCTAAAACATATCTAGCTACTTTATACAAACCTACAAGAAAATGAATTACAAAGTAACCTTAAAAAATGTGAATTCTTGTGCTATAACATTCATTTTTTTGGATCTATCATAAGTTGTGATGGTATTTCTATTTATCCTAAAAATATTGACTCTATTAGTTCTTGGCCATAACCAAAAACTCCAAAAGATATTCAATGCTTATAGGTTTAGCCTATTTTTATAGAAGGTTCATTAATAACTTCAGCACTATTGCAGCACCTTTAACAAACTGTTTAAAGAAAGGTAGTTTCCAATGGAGACAAGTAGAAGAAGATAGCTTCTGTCAATTGAAATAAGCTCGATCTAGCCCCCCTGTTTTAAACTACCAAACTTTGATAAACCATTTGAAGTCACTATAGATGCTTTAGGTTTAGGTATAGGAGCTGTCCTTAGTCAAGAAGGTCACTCTTTAAAGTATTTTAGTGAAAAAGTAAGTACTTCTAAACAAAATTGGAGTACTTATGAACATGAATTGTATGTCCTTGTGCATGCTCTAAAACAATGGGAACATTATCTACTTGCTAATACTTTTATCTTTCTTACTATCCACTTCTCTCTCAAATTTCTGAATTCCCAGGAAACAATTAGTAGAATGCATGCTCGTTGGTTACAATTCTTACCAAGAAGTCAAGAGTCATCTAGAATTTTCTAATGACTCCTACAAAATAGTTGCCAACTCTCACAAACGCTTTAAGGAATATCAAGTGGGTAACCTAGTTATGGTGTACCTTCGAAAATTAATACTACCTACTGGTCATCATTCCAAAATGACCAATAAGAGAATAGGTCTATTTCAAATATTGGAAAGACTCGACCCCAACGCTTACCAAGTAGACCTCCCAACAACATGAGAATCAGCCCATCCTCCTTTCTTGATGTTTCTTTAAGTTCTTTAGTATTTCTTTAGCTAATTCTTGAGTATCTTGAATTACCATTCCTGTATTTTAAGATCAGTTATTCTTTAGTTAAAACTTGTGTATCTTCAGTTAATCATAAATAAACTAACTCAACTCTAAGTTAGTTCTAAAACAACATAAAAACTCTTGTAAACTTCTAGCCTATAAAAAGGCTCCTCTCATTATAAGAAGATATATCAAAAGTATTACTCATAAAAATTTCTAAGTATTGCTTTACTGCATCACAATGTCTATCGTCAACTACTCGAGAGAGTAAGTAGCAAGGATATAACCAATGCGCGTAAAGAGGAGTTTGGAGACAGACTCCACCTTACAATTAAACCACCTTCACTTGTGTTCTGAAAGAAGAACAGGTGTGGTGACTTGGCGCTGAGAGGTTGCCACCCTTAAAAAGGAGGTAATATAAGTCTTATAAGCAACCACTTTCAAACAACAATCGCTTAATGAAGCTTTATCACTTGCATCTTGAGAGACAAACAAGTGTGGTGTTTAAGGAACTGAGAGGTGCTTACCTTAATTAGAAGCTAGTTAGATGACCTCTATCGCATCAAGGATTGCTACATGGCTTAGCCTAACAATGCAGAGACATTCCTTCAATTTTTCTTAATTGCAAGTTAGTACATTTCCCATCTTCCACTCATTCTTACCACCTTTTATAGAATCTCTAATGTAGATATTAGGCTTTGTACTTAAACATACATTTACCTTATACTGTATAGATAGATATTCTATACTGCCTAGATTAAGAAGTAAGCTTTATAACTAAGATTTGATATCAATTTCCTGTGTTCGATCTTGGCTTATCCACAAAAAGTCTATTGTTTTACTTTTGGGTAAGCAATAGAAAAACTTGTACTCAACGAGGATTTAGTAGCTACGCGAGGATTAGAGACATAGTGAGCATCTAGTATACAATGAAACTCACCGTGTAGAAAGGTTTATGATATAAATTTAACTTACATGTCTCAATTGTTCAAACCTATGCGATAAGACTATAAATGGAACACACATTGAATCTCTAAAGCTAAATCCAAAATTTAAAACAAGCAAGTTTTTGGTTCCATTGTCAAGGAATTGATTTTTCAAAAATTAGAGTTACAGTTTTACTTTGATTTTGAGCAAAACACTTGATTCTGGTGAATCACGCATTCAATCAAAGATCGTGTGAAGAGGTCTGTGGTATCAAAGTAATCTGTGATGCATGGACTAACCCTAGAGATTGAGTGCATCTTTCGATAGTGACAAGAGGAATCTTAGTTTATGCGATTAGATGCAAATGAAGTTGAGTACCTTAAATGCCTTAAGTTAGAAAATGACTAATCTCTTATAAGAAAGAACCTCTACTAAGGCATTAAAGAAAGTGTCCACACGATAAGCTTAGTAAGATACCTTGTCTTAACCAACTACGTGATGAGGGGACCAAAAGGGATCATTTGCAACATTGCGATGAATGATTGCGAGTAGAGACTCATTGCTATGAGTAATCACGTAGCTTGGAGTCATGTAGAAAAGAGTTAAAGTCGTTTAGGAGGAACCATGTTTAAAGTGACTATGCAGGATGCTGACTATGAGAAGACACCAATCACTAACATCGAGAAATCTGAATGCATGGATGCTTTTGTAATGAATCCTTCCTTATCTCCATTGCAGAACACATCCAATTTTTTTTTTGTACATGATTTTTATTTATAACGTTTTTGTAATTATTTCTTTTATGTCTTTCTTTCTTTATTTTTATAGTTTATAAATTTTGAAAAGTTAGGAAAGCACGAGTTCTATTGCATAAAACTTAGGGGATAAGATTAGGGTGTACGCAATAATACCACCTCGCAAGTTAGGCTTAACTCAAAATGTGTCATGTGTTATAATTTCCTCGTGATGCTTATCGAGTAGAGGACAAGACCTTGGAATAATTAGGGTTTCAGGGAATGCATGCCAAACGTTTCAATTCAAATTTCAAATTAAATGTCATGATTACGCTATCGCATTGAAAACTCAAACGTTTGTGTTAGAATGTCACTTCGTTAATAAATTGCATGACGTGAACCACCACTGTAACCCCACCCTAACGAAGGTTAAGCTCATCTTTAAAAACCCTAATCACAACTTTTTTGCCACACAAACCCACTTAAGTTCTTAGGCTCTCAAGCATTTTTCTTGCAAATCAAGTAACTTTTTCTTCCCCCACCTTTTATTTCTCTTTCATTCCACCACTTTTTCTCACTAAAATGTCTGGAAAGAAAGTCTTGGCCGAAGCTCTTAAGAAATTCATGTCTTCTAAAGCGAGCAACTCTCAAGAAGAATTTGATAAAGTTTATACCGATGGTTCTATATTGGAGCAAATTGAACTCAACCCCATGCCCATAATTTTGAAGGCACTGGTTCAAACCAAAGGATCAAAACAGAAAAGAACAAAGAAGCAGAGGCATTGAAACCATGGATCATCAATGGAATAGAGGTGCAAATGACTGAAGATAACATAGAAGCCCCAATCACAATGCTCTATAAAGAAAAGACGAGAAGAGGAAAGTTGAAGCATGAAAGAGAAAAGAAAGAAAAGGCAGAGAAGTGGCAGAAAGAAAAAAAGGAGGAAGAGAAGGCAAGAAAGGAAAGAATAGAGAAGGAAGAGAAAGAGAAAGAAGAAAAAAAGCAAGAAAAAGAAAAAGAAACTACGTCCTCGCCTATTGCTCCCACCGAGTTCGAGAGGGTGTAAAGAGAGCCCAAGAAAAGAGTGAAAAAGTCAAATTTGGATTGTTAAGATTCAAAGTTAAGGCACAAGGTGTTAAGGCCTTGGCAGAAGAGCAAAAGGAGAAGAAGTTGAGGGAGCGGGAAGAGCTCCTTGAAAAGTAGACAAAGTAGCCCTCTCTGCAGAGAAGGGCAAGGTGAAGAAAAAGACAACTAAAGAATACTACGAGATGTTAGAGAAAGAAATAGATGTATTAAGTCCTTGAGAGGACGAAGAGGTGATAAAACATTCAAAGATAAAGAAGGTAACCATAAAAAGGAAGTTTTGGATGACCAAGTCACCTCAAGGGGCAAAAAGAAGAATGAGAAAAAAACCCATAGTGATGAAGAAGAAGAGAGCCAAGAAAGCGAAGGGGGAGAAGTCCTTACTGCAAGAGAAATCAACAAACAATTCGTGGTGGAAAATGGGCTCTACCTTCTTAAAGGTTCTATGCCTAATTTTCTCTCGTCACCAATCTCGACATATGGTTAGAGGAATTTTTTCGAAGGGGTGACCACAATCAGACCAGGCATAGTGAACTTGTTTTACAAGTGATATATTAATATTGAGAAACATTATGCGATGGTAAAGGAAAAAAGAGTCGACTTTGGGCCTGACGCAATCAACCAATTATATGGGTTAGAAAATAATGAGATTCAACACGTTATTTTTAAAATCCCCACGAGTCGCGATAAACAAGACGAATTGAAAAAGGATGCCTGGAAAGGAACTAAGTGGGATATTATGCCAACCAGGAATTACCAACTTTTCCCGCACAACGTAAACACCGAGGCTAGTGTTTGGTTGGTGTCCATAAAAAAGATCATGCCAACATGCCACGACAACACCATCTCCCTAGACAAAATTATGCTCTTCTATTGCATTATGGAAGAGATCCCGATGAACGTATGTGAAATCATTTACGAGCACATAGTGGCATAAGTTAAGCATCCCCGCAGAGCGAAGCCGTTCCCGTACTTGATAAAACAACACTACATTAAGGCATGCCCTAAGTTAGATAACTCCTCTTAAATTGAGGTAAAAGATGGACTATGTACTCCATCCACCCTTCGTCACATCATTGCTATCCATAGAAACAATGCAAAAAACAAATGCCTAAAGACGAAATAAGAAGGCAAAACTAAGGTAGTTGATGAAGTGGAAGCAGAAGAAGAAGACAAAGAGAGGGAAGAAAAATATCAAACCTTACTAAAATGCAAGAGAAAAGGCAAGAAGGAGGCCTTTGGGTCCAAAAAAATTAAAACCATTAAGGCCAAGGACTCTAGTTATGAAACCCAAAAGTTTCTATAATTCTTAGAAGTTGTTAAGTTTTGTTTAGGACAAGAGAAAATGAGATTTAAGGGGAAAAAATTGAGGATAAAAGTGTCATGAAAAGAATATTACACTTATTGGAGAAAAGTTGGCTAAGTGTTGAGATTTAAGAACAAAATATTTGGAGGTTATGTTGGTATTAAGTAGACAACCAAAAGGATGGAAATAACCTAAAAATGGGTGTCATTAGGCATTTTGGAATGACATGTCAAGTTGGAAGATGTTAGGCAAGAAGAAGGATTTCGAGGTTATCTAGGCGTTTGGATGACTTGGCGAGAAGACATTGGAGGTTAGTTAGGTGTTTTGGGCTTGTTGTTCAGCAACAATGTTGGAATTTATGTCCTAAACCTCGTAGAATGTAAATATAATCCATTGACTGTTATTAATAAAGTGTTATTATTATAATTTCAATAAATGTTATTGATTATACTATTAGTTTTCTCTTAATAATCCAAATCCAATAAACTAACATCCTAAGTTATTTGACGAGTCTTGAACAGTATGTAGAGACATACAAGAATAAATGTACGAGATCAGCTTAAGGGTCTATAGTATAGAGATAAGGTTAGGTACCTTATCTTGGTAACACTTGGATACGACTTACTTTGTATTTGATACAAACACAATGATCCAACGCGTTTGTGTTGGTAACATACGAGTGAAGGTATCCTAGACAACGAGTTTGCATAAGATCAGACCACGAAATAGTAACCATTAGATGTAACTCCGTTAACTTGTTAGGTTTTGATTTCATTAGGATGACATAGGTAACTTAGTCTTAATCCTGAGTGTATTATGAATTCCTGTTCGTGAGGGATTTTCCTTTGATTTGTACAGGTGAGTGGCCAGATTTCTGACTCAATATGCTTATCATTTTGAGGACAAGACTGAGTGGAGAGCTGGGAACATAACCACACAAGATGAAATTCACTCATTTCTGACTTCAGGGTAAGTAAATGAGTGTTTCTTTAAATGGTGTCTCCGGAACTTGAAAAAGAGGTCCTACCCTCTCTATGGCATGAGTTGGATTTCTGTTTACTGGTTGGACGATAAATAGGTTGTTCATTAGAGGAGCACTGGTATTTAAGGATTAGAGATAATCAAGGGGTAAAACGATAATTTGACCCAACTGGTGTTACAAACACTCGTGAAGGATTATCTTACTGTTATTGATCTATATTTATAGATACAAAAATATATCTATAGTGAGAAGAGTTCAGCTGTGAGTTTTTTGTGAAATGTACACACAATTAACGAATATTGATTAATGTGGTTAATGAGTTTAACCAATTAATCTCATATCGTTGTAGCTTCTGATCTGTAGGTCCATTAGGTTCACTTTCTATCTTGTAACAGGTAATAAGATTTATTTATATTGGTTGTAATTTGAAATATTCAAATTTACTTTGAAAATTAGTATAATGTATAGTGATACATTATAATATAAAGTTTATATTTTAATCAAACTTTATTATATAAATTTAGTTTTGGATATGATTCAAAATTGATTTATGAGAGATAAAATATTTGAATGAGTTCAAATATGAATTTAATGTGAATTGAATTCATATTAAAATTATTAGTTATGAGAGAAATTTATATTTAAATATGATTCAAATATTAAGTTAAATATATGAACATTTTTAAAAATAGCAAAATAAATTAAAATATTTACAAGCTATAGCAAAATTTTGGATTTTATTAATGATAGTCTTCTATCACTCTACCATATCAATGAATATCAGTGATAGAATTTGCTATAAGTTGTGAATATTTTATAAAATTTGTTATTTTTGAAAATTTTTCATTTGAAATTTCTATTAATTTAATATTTTTTAAATGAATGAAATCTCTTAATTCTCTGCTACTCCCTCAAGGAAATGGAGTTATAAATCTATATAAGAAAAACAAATTTTTTGAATCAAATTTAGAAAAAGCCAATGCTTTTGCTCTTTGCAAAAATAGTTTTCTCTCTACAACTTTTCTCATCCTAATTGATTCCCAAAAACCAATCTCATCCCAGAGGATAGGAAGGTCTCCGACAGGTGGTGTCTCCAAATTTAGTGATTTAGTAGATTCATAGACGTCAAACTACATAAGTTTTTCTCTCTCTAATCTATACTTTATTAAAACATGCTTAATTAGAAAATTAGTTTCTTAATTATTTTTTTCCAATGTATTAGTATTTTGAGATTTTCAAATTAAATTGAGGAATGGTTCTGTAAAATATTTCGCTGTCTAGGACTTTTATCCCTTTAGACAAGACTACACATAAGACTGGGTATTGAGAGGTTAGCTGGACGGTCAAGGTTATGCATGAGAGGTTATGTGGCCAAACTTTGTGAATTGGCTTGAGAGATTAATAAACTCATTTTAGGCGAGAAAGACTATTCAAAATGGACATAGAGGTTGTTTATGTGTTTGGATGGCTCTGCGAGAAGGCTTAAGAGGTTATGCGAGCGAGAAGAAAGTTTATGCGAGAAGGCTTAAAGCAAGCAGTTTAAAGTTAATCCAAGTGTTTAGTTTTATTAACATGCATTTTTAGCTGGAAAGGTAGTAGGAGGTGTCTTAAGGAGGATTAAGGGTGGATTTAAGCAAGGAGGAGGTGTCAAGATAATTTCATGCAAGGCTTTTTATAAATAGCTAACTTCGGCAAAGGAGTTTCTCACAACTCACTTGGACATTTTCACTCAAATTGATCTTGAAAGTTAAAAAATTGAGTCTAGTTTAGGAGAGAGGGCTGCTATGCATTTTGGATTCAAGGAGGTTTTCGTTTTGATGAAGATAAGGTGAGAATGTCATTTCTAGGGTGAATCTGAGCAAGGTTCATTCTAAGTGGGCTACAAGACTTGTCTTTTGCAGTAAGAAAGTTAAGTCATTTTAGAGTAACTTTGTAAAAGGAAGTTTTGTCAAAAGAGTTGTGGATTTTAAGTTATGAGTTTTCAAAGTCGGGTCATGTATTATGGACGAAAATAAAGATATGGGCATTAGGCCAATGTTATGCATACTAGGCGAGATAGGCTTGGCGTTTTGGTCATAGAGGTTATTTTATATTTTTTTGAGGTTTGCGACAAGATCATGGCACAGCTGAGCGACAAGGAATTGGTTGGGTATTGAATTGGACTTAATAACTTCAATTTTATTTAATACAATTGTAATACATCACAGAGTCAAGTCATCAAGCATAATACGCTCATTGTAGCTCTCTGTATCACATGTTTTCATTTTAGGCGGTGAGTCATAGGGCATGATCATAGTCATATGAAATGCTCACAATATACCTCTTCATCGTGTACTTTCTAAGTCCTCGTAGAGTACAAGTTTTCCTATTGCTTGTCCAAGCAGAACAGTAGGTTTACTTGGATGATTTATGGTCGAAAACAAGAAATTGTTGATATAAATTAGTTCTAGTGAATTACTCATTGGTTGGACATTATAAGAATTAATTACAAATGTATAAAAGAATCAGAACTAGGATTAAAACTATTTATATACGCCTGGAGAATCTGTAAAAGGGAGTAAATGGATGCGAAATGGAATTGTATGTGAACTAACTTGTATGCGAGAAAGAGTGAAGGAAGGTCTTCGCACTATTAGGCGATTAAGCAATGCATAAGTCTTGATGTGATTTAACTTACTCAACCTGTTTATGATTAAGGTGTGCTCTTCTCAGAGTTATTGAACACCACACATAGTCTCCTTTTGAGATCTACATGACTAAGTCTGATTAGATGAGATATATCTAAGAGTATTCACTTATAACACTTATAGAACTTTGCGATTAAGAACAACAATCTCTCGGCGCCTAATGTCAACACTAGTTCGCCTTTCAGAATACAAATATTGGAAGCTATCTCGCTAAGGTGGAGTTTGTTGTCAAATTCATCCTTGCTCGCATTAGCCTTATCCTTGTTGTGACCTCTGGGGTAGTTGGCGATTAACACTGGCCAAGCGATGAATATAGCTCAACTAATGTGATACGGATTATAAGTTATACTTCTTATCAAAAGCTATCACTGACTTAAACTACTAATAACACATTGACAAGTGAGAAGTTAAGAAATGATGGATTAAAAAGGTATAAACATGTAATATATGTAAAAAATGTAGGTCTTATGCTATTGTACGATATGAATAACTTATATGTCACACTCCAATCTAGGTTTTCCTCTCTAACCTAAATCGTGGCATGATAAAACACTTTTGAAAACGATTTTTCCAACTTAAATTCAATAGAAATCACATTAAGAATTTCTACAGAAATTTCGGTAGCATCTCCCCTAAAATTTAGGTAGCCAAACCTGAAAAGGATAGAATTTTTCACTTCTATATGCATATATACAATCTTCGTATTCAACAACACCTTAAGTATGTCTTACCACACTAATCCAAACTATTCCATTCCAGAGAGTCTTAAGCAAACTTTATAACCAAATTAGATAATTAGTTACCAAAGAATTACAATCCACAATAAATCTCTCAAAACACATATCCATATCATATACCAAAGAATTACATACTTAGCACCTATCACAGTAACAACATCCATCCGCTCCTATGTGCACATAAAGCCACCCAGCAGGGGTTAAACTAGGCCTGAAACCATATCTCAATCCTCCATCCATATCCTCACCTAGGCTCAGGTTCTTGGATCTTTGGTCACGACCTCTTTCAGCCTCGGAACCCCCTGACAACTATAGGTCCTACTACAAAAACACATTCACGTAGTCGCAGAAAAATCACCAACATTCATAGAATTACATATTTCATTTTAAAAGCCAAACATGGTCAGATGCACATTTTATAAAATCATTTCCAATCCTTAGTGATCAATACATGTTTTAAGAATAACCTTTCATTCAAAACATCCACATTTAATAACAGATCAAGTATTCTTTAAACCAATTACCATATAAATCATGATTAATAAATTTGGGTTCAACCATGCTTGAGAATATAAGAGTTCATGGAAACCGAAAATCATATTTAAAAACATTTCTAGTGTATAGTTCATAAAGTTTTCACAATCATGGCATAATAACAAATATCAATTTATAATAAAGATACTTGAAAATAAACCACTCACTATTAATGAATCAATCCCCCGGGACTATATGCTTTCCTCATTTTATGTTGGCTTGAAACAGAGGTTAAGGTCTCTCAGTTATCTTCTCTTAGCAAGACAACACAATAATCTCTAAAAACACTTCATTATGAGCATTCTAGCTATTTTTCATTTCTAGAGTCTTTACATTCTCAAATCTCCTTAAACAAGACTAAAAATCCTTTCCAAACCTTTGAACCTCAAATTTAGATCCTTAGTAAAATGGATGTCCACACTTAAGTCAAACTCAATGGGTCTTTCATTTCAATACACTTTTATTTCAACTATAAAATTTTTTAGATTTAGTTCCACTATATCAACATGAGCCAACAAACATTACACCTCATGGGGCCACCTAATCCATTTTATGTTTCTAAGGAACTTGAATTTTCAAAGCACTTAGGATTAGACTGGAATTTTCACCTACGAACCGTTAGACTTGAAATCTAGATACTTAACCCCATAAGCATCCAACTTAGTTCAAGCTCTATGGTTCTTTTAGGTGAATACACTTTTGGGACCCTTAAACTTCAACTTAAACTCTTAACATCATAAGCACCCAAGCTTAAGTCATCTTAAATGACTTTAAATAGTCTTGTCCTTCTCTAATAACTTAAGATGACAAACAAACTATGGAGCTCATGAATTCCACACCTAAAAAATAAAATCATAATTTGTACTTTTCAAGAAATTTCCAACTTCAGTAGGCTAACTTCAACTACTCATAACTTCTTCCATACTTAATAAGAATTAATGTACTTTATATCACAGTCTTCATTTTGGGGCCCTCTACAACTTACTTGAAGAGATGAAAGTGAAATTCACACTGAATGTTTCCAGAATTACCCCGAAAAACAAGTACTCCAAAATTTCAATCTTTGCACCATCTTACTTTCCTCCTAAATTTAAACATATTTACAGTCAGAATTGGCTAACGAGTGCTTCATGAAAGTTATAGGGTATTGAATAAGCTTTCCAACTATTTTCAATAGGGTTTTTATTTCCATTTGTACACTCTAGAAAACCCAAAGAATCAGAGGCTTCTCAAAATTGCGTGAAAAGTCTGTAACCTGATTTATACTTCAAAAATCATTCACTTAGCCTCAGAATTTGCTTAAGTTTTATTCACAAAACTTGTTAGAAATTGACTTAACTTTCAAGAAAATCTAAGCTTACATTTTTTTTTGTAGCTCAAACCAATATAAAAACTAGAGATGGTCTGTGAATACCAAATTTCTGTCATTACCCAAATAAAGTTTATTCTAAAAATTTTTCATACAAAAACAATATGGGTAAAATTAAGTTCATGCTAAAAAAAATGGGTATTCTAGAACTCTAGGAAACTCAATGAAGTTTACCAAAAAACTTTTCAAGAACTTAACAAAGTAATCTACATTCCACTCGAGAGCACCAAAATTACCTTCTAAATTCGAAATCAAGATTCAACATCATGGGTTACTCAAAGATAGCACTAGAATCAAACGGGTATTCAAGATTGACTTGAATAAGTTTAGAAACTTACCAAAGTTGTGTCAAAACACTCGATTTTGAGTTCCCAAATGGTTGAACAACGACTCCAATTCCAATTCCTCTAAAATTCAAATCTATCATCCAATATGTTATGGGTAATGTTAAATTCAAGTCTAAACTTAATGGGTATTCAAAATTGCCAAGTAAAACAACCTCGAACCATAAAAATCTTACTCTAAAAGTGCTTCTGAATAAAGAATGAAGGTAGACCATAATTGGCTTGATCTCCAACGAGCTACTGTGCATGACGACTGAAGGGGAGACCGCGAAGAACCGTTTATCACTGGTGTGAAGGACGTGCACATCATTGCCTATGATTCGAGCGACACATAAAAAATTGACGAACAATCTACTATTCAGATGCTAGGTGAGCTGAAGGCGATGACCCGCACAGTTGTCGACTGGATGATGGCGTCGACTAGAGGAGAGAAGAAAAAGGAACTGGTGAGCGTGGGGATAGAGGAGAAGTGGGTCGAAAGAAAATTCTAGACTCTAGGAGGGGCACTCGTGATTCCAACGTGAAGAAGAAGAAGAAAATACAATTTTATTCTCTCTTTATCTTTTATTTTTAAAAGAAAAAAGAAAATTACTATGTTGCCCTTCACTCCAAATAAATTTCCATTTTGCCCTATAAACATTCTTTTATCCTCATCTTTTTTTTTTCTTTTAACACCTAAAGAAAAAATTAAGTTTTAATTCCAATGGTTCTAATTTTCTTGTCAAAACAAATCAACCATTTAAAGTACAAGGATACTCGACTTAAGTTTTCACAAGTTAAGACCTATTTGCACATTTAAAAGAAAAATGGAATAATAGCTTACATTATATTACACAGAAGTGTAAAGATGGAGAAAGAAGAAAGTGGACAAATATTATGAGTTAGGGGGAAATGTATGGATTCTCCCCTTCCCAACGATCAAGCTTTCACTTTTACAACTGATTGGAGAAGAAGAAGAAAACATTTACAGACGGCAGAAAGGCCATTCCTTTCTGCCTTTTTCTCTAGAATCTTTGGCCAGTTCAAGCCTCTTGCACCCATTTAGAGGTCTGCTTTGTAGGTCGACGTAAATGACTTTATATAGGCAACACTTAAGAGGAAACTTCTATCTTCTGAACTTATTAGCGCCATCTACCCAAAAAGTGTCTATTGCAGGTCACATCATCTCTAACTATCGCTCTTGTCTTCTAGTGACCCTTCTTTGCGTGATAACTTTGTTCCTCGCTTGGAGACGTTAATCGCCTGATGAGTTCCTGATTATGATCCTTGTACGAAATGCTTCCACTATGTCATTGGGCACCGTTGGGCTGTTGTGATATTTTTGGGCATTTTAAGGAAACTTTTGAATATTTTCATGTTCAAAAAATTAATTAAGGATAAAATATAAATTTTCCAAGACAATGAGGATAAGGAGGAATTTGTAGTCAAGGATCAATACAAGTATTGTGAGTAACACCATGATTTCTAAAAGTATTTATTAAACATGTTTTCAAGCTCTACAAGCAATAGCTTTGAGTAACATCATGATTTTAAAGTATTTATTGAACATGATTTTAGGCTCTACAAGAAATTGCTTGTGGGTAACACATCGATTTTTAAATGTTATTGTTAAACATGTTTTCAAGCTTACAAGTAATAGCTTGTGAGTAACAAAATATTTTAAATGTAATTTATTAAAGATGCTTTCATGCTCTACAAGCAATAGATTATGGAATGATTTATGAATATGATTTCCAAGTTCTTATTTCAAGTTATGTTTTATGATAAATGTTTATGAAAAATTTCCAAAGTATTTAAGCATGTTTTAGACTATATCGTATGATTTATATAGCAACCCTTCAGAGGTATTACCTGTACATAGAGGTTCCTTTGGTGAAGATATTCAGTAGATATCTAGATTCTTATCACTGGGACAGATTAATAAGACGAGGGTTCTACAAATGGTTTTCCATCTCTTGAGATGATGATCTGTAGGTTCCTACCTCAAGTAGCTATAACGAGATGGGGCACTACTAATGCTTGTATTTTGCCTGATTAATATCATATAATAAAATAAAGGTCGTCAGAGGGTCCACCTTGTAAACAAGATGAGGGACATCAGAGGGCCCACCTTGTGATTTATATGGTATACCAAGTGAAAGATAGAAAGTGTTTGCTAAAAAGGATATTTAAATGTTATGTTCATGTTTTGTTTATGCAAAGAACCAAGTTTTAAGTTAAATCATTTAAGGAAACTATTTTCTAAAACTGTTGCTGATAACGTGTATAAATACTCATTATTATAGCCCCTTTTATTGGAATAATGAAACCAAAACACATAAGAAGAGAATCAAAATTCGTAACTTATATTGGAAATTCATAAGTATTTAGAAATACATCTTACATAACCCTATAAAAAGACTTCGTCCCCACCAAGAGAAGGAGGTCTGAATGGACCAAAAGAGGCCTGCATAGGGCCAATAGATGCATGTAGGGGATAAAGGCTTGAGAAAGTCAATCCTTAGAGAGAGAGAGAAAGTGGCATAAAGGAATAGCCTTTCTGTTGTTTGTAACATTCTTTTCTTCTTTGATTAGTTGTAAAAACAGAAGCCCAACATGTGAGTAGTTAGGAATCCATACTTCCGCTGCCCCTTAACTTGAAATATTTTTCCACTCTTCTTTCTCTCCGTTTTTGCACTTCTTTGTAATATATGTTATTCATATTGTACAATGGCCAAAGGCCTACATTCTTTATATATATATATATATATATATATTACATGTTTATACAGTTTAAATCCATCGTTTTTTTGACTTCTCACTTGTCAATGTGTTATTAGTAGTAGTTAGATTTGTGTTAAGTTATTGATAAGGACTCTAGCTTATAAGTCTTATTGCATTAGTTGAGCTATACTCATCACTTGGCTAGTGTCAATCACCAACTACCCAAGAGGACAAGTAGTAAGGATAAGGCTAATGTGCACAAGAAGGTTTTTGACAACAAACTCCACCTTGGCGAGACAACTTCCAACATTTATATCTCGAAAGACGAACAAGTGCGGACATTGGGCATTAAGAGGTTGGTGTCCTTAAATGAAAAGTTCTATAAGTTTTATAAGTGAATTCTCCTAGATATATCTCGCCTAATCAACCACAGTTATTTGCATTCTGAAAGGTGAGCAAGTGTGGCATCTAAACACTTCGAGAGAAGGTCGCCTTAATCATGAGCTGATTATGCTAGTTATATCGCATTAAGGCTCTCGCATTGCTTAATTGCCTAATAATGCATAGACCTTTCTTCACCTTTTTCTTGCATACATGTTAGTTCGTAATTCCATCTTACATCCATTTACTCTCCTTTACAGATTCTCTCGGTGTGCATAAGTAGTTTTTATTCCTGATTCTGATTTTTTTTATACTTTATTTAATTAATTCTTTTATACGGCCCATATGCTAAGTAATACCTAGAAGTAATATCTTGAATCAATTTTCTGTGTTCGATCCTTGATCGTTCAGGTAAACATACTGATTCACATGTACTTGGGCTTGCAATAGGAAAACTTGTACTCAAGAGGATTAAATAGTTATGCTATGAAGAGGTACATAGTGAGTAATTTGCATACAATGATCATGACCAATGACCTATCACATATATTACAATAACAAACCACTCATCCAATGCAATAGAGACCACTAGTTGCTCACTAATTCTTTCGACTTACTCTTTCAAAATGTTTTCCAACTTTCCAGGTATAAATTATGGATCTCTACGTGTTGAACATACTATTGCCAGACCAAATCTATTTCGTTTCATAAAAGAATTTGCTTAACTCTAAAGCATTATTGTGTTTATTCAAATTTTTAAACTTTTATGATTAATATGTTTTTCATTTGGTATCTCTAGAAAGAAATTTCAAATGGACCACACTACGATTTTAAGTATTTTAAGTTAAACGACTTTCGTTGTTGATTGTTACGTTTCCATGTCATGTGTCAGTTGAGGTTGTTTCAGAGACGAACGACTTTGGCTGACATTACATCACGTCTTGGGATGAGAAAGCAGGTGGTCGAGGCAGGGTGTGACACTAGTGACCCTTCCTCTCTATCGTTAATAATTATTCCCCAAGACCAAACACCCACAAAAATCATCTCGCCCAAAAAGTCCAAACCAAAAGTTTCAAAAACCATAAAGGCCTTGATCAAAAGGTCGCCATCTAAAACGCCACCACCATTACCTCCATCAAGCCAAAAGACAACTCCCTAAAAATCCAAATCAACTTCGCCTACTCTTTACAATAATATTCAAATCAATACTTCCTTTTCGTAGCAAGAGACCACTCCTCAAACTCTTACCACAACCTTGTCTAACCCAGTTATCACCAGAACACTTAGCCTTGAAGATCCCCCAATTGACCAAGGGATGAGTCAAACAAGGATTTATTTCAAAATTCCCTCTGTGACCCATTGTCCTTCATTGATGATGCATTTAAAGGAACAGATGATAAGACACTGAGTCCTGTTGTGTTGCCTAAATGAGGAGTCCTAGAGAAGGAAGTTGAGGACCCACTCCAAAATAGGGAGTAAACAACCCCTAAGGAAGTTGACGAGACAAGCTTACTTTTGATACTATTATTACATGCTTAGTTTTCCTTGTTGCAAGCTTGACTTCTCGCGTTTAAGTATTTTAATTTCTCTTCACGCTTCAATGATATTATCTATGCAAAACAAAGTTTCATTTGTTGTTTAGGCGTTTAACTTTTTAAGAAAACCTACGTATAAAATATTTTGAGATAGTACACACGAGCAAGCTTTACCTCACATCTGTTTTGTAAGTTTTTCTACGATAAATGTTATCATTCATTTCTTAGCAATAAGGACTTTGTTGCGTTCTAAATTTTGGGGTGCATGAGGTCCAAGCTAAAGCTTTTGAAACTTTTTGAAAGTCCTATAAGGCATTTAAAATAAGGTATTTTAACATAAGTTAATTCAAAACCAAAATGTGAAAATTTCAAAAAAAAAAATTCATTATTTTATTCAATTGGAATAATGACTCCAATTGTCACACCCACCCCAAGCACCTGTTTGCTTGGTTCGAGATGTGGCATGATGACAGCTGAAGTCATTCGCCTTTGAAACAACTTCAACTAACCTTTGACTTGAAAACTTGAAACACTTGCCTATGGAAGACTTTAAACTTAAAAATACCGTAGTCTAACACATCTAAAATTTCTTTTATAAATACCAAGTAAAATGTATAAAACATGAGAACACAGATTTTTGAAAAGATAGTAATATTTTTAACAATTCTCTTTCTTTCATGATTGAAAATTATTAGATTAGCAACAGTAAGTTCAGCACATAAAGAGTCACAATCTGTACCTGGAAAGTGGGAAAACGTTTTGAAGAGTATGAGCTAAACGAGCCCAGTGAGTGATAGTTTTCTAAATACCTTTTCATAAATCTTTAGAAACAATAATTCATTAATCTTTGAAACAGTAAACGTTAAATCATAACTTGAAAGCTTAAACCTCCAAACATTTAAAAACAGTAACATAAATCCTGGTTTTTCCTGCTCGAAAGTTGAGACATGCTAAAGATTACTCGACACCATCTCTGATCCTATTCCATTACGTGTAATTTAATCTTTCCCCATCATGAGCAAATTTTAAGCATGTCCCGTGGCGAGTAATTTTATTCCTACTCCGTACGAGAAAATTTTAAGCATGCCCTATAACAAGGAATTTTTTTAGATAGCTTGATTACGATAAAACATTTATAAACCATAAACCTAAAACCTTAAACTTCTTTTTGTAAGCCCTTTTCATAAAGTATGCATTGATAAACTCATTTTCCAATAAACTTAAACACTCCTTAATAAACAGTATGCTCGAAAGACTTTTCACAACATAACTTAAACATTTAACATAAATCATTCAAAAATCATGGCTTGAAACAACTTTAATAAAGCATTTTTCACTCACAATACTTCAGTTGATCTTAAATCGAAAATTTCCTTCAAAGTCTCATCTTGAAAAATTTATTTATTCCATAATTAATCCCTTAGTCAAGTAAATATCCAAAAGCTCCCTTAAAATTTTCAAAAATATCAAAACAGTCCAAAACAACCCAAAAAATAGTCCTTTTGTGCTCATTGATATGGTGATTGGGGCTGGTCGCGCGCGCATGGCTTGAAGGCCTCACATGCTAACCTCACTGAGGTGGACTGCATGCTGTGTGTTAAGCTCACAATGAGGTGCCACGTGCGTTCGGGTCACAAACCTAATGTGCCCATCACGTGCCTTGCGTGCGATGTGCTGCCTGTATAATTTGAACGCTAACCTTTTAACGCAAGGTCATGCGTGCAGCCTGAATGCATGCCTTCCTGCTCAACTGTGCCATGACCTTGTCGTGTGCCTCAAAACAACCCAAAATAACCTCTATGAACTAAAATTTCACCCATCTCACCTAAACATGCATAACACTAATCTACTGTCCAGAACCTCATTTTTCCTCAATAATACAAGACCCGACTTTGAAAAATCATAACTTAAAATCCATAACTCTTTCGATAAAACCTTCTACTAAAAAACTTCTCTAATATTTCTTAACTTTCGTACCTCAAAATTTTTGAACCAAACTTTAAAAGATGAGTCTTGTAGCCCTTTTGGAAACGCACCTTGCATAGTTTACCTTTCAGAATGACCTTCTCGCCTAATCTTTATCAAAACACCAACCTTTCTTTCTTTGAATTATTTAACACCCCTCCTCAATAAACTAGACGCAAATTCTTATCTTTTGAGACTAATTTGAAGTAGATAGCACGAGTGAGTTATGAGAAACTCTTGGTTGAAGTTGTCTATTTATAGGAGTTTTTGCATGAAACTTAATTGACACATCCTCCTTGCTTAAATCCACTTCTTCATCTCCTTGTTACACCTCTTGCTTCTACTTCACCTCCTCATTGGCCCATAAATTGCATGTAACATGTTTAAGACACTTGAATTAGCCTTAAACCCGATTGCCTTAAGCTTGCCACGTAGTTGTCCAAAACATCTAACTAACCTCTACGGTCCTTCTCGCATACCAACCTTGAAACGCCTATGTTGTATTTGAAAATGTTGTCCAAAACACTTAACTAACCATTAAGCATATTTGAAAATGTTGTATTTCTAAAAAAGGTATTTCCTCCCTAGATCGTCAGGCGTTGAAGCCAAGTAAGGAATAGATGTCAAGCATAGAAGCCAAGTAAAGGAGGAAAAAATGGGTTATTATGTAAACTTGTCTTGGCGTGCAAGTGATATAATTCCATCTTGCATTTAAGGAGTTGGTAGGTAAGGACTTCACTCTTTAATGCCAAGGGTTGCCACTCAGTTCAAAAGAGGTGTCAACAGTTGCACCCAGGTTGGGGTAAGACCAAATTCGATGGTTGGAAGAACTGAGTTAGGCAAAGGAAGCCTTGAAGGTTGTCCTTGAAAAGGTTGCTAGGTGACTAAGGAGATGGATGAGATTGAGGTCTTTACATCTTTAACTGTAAGGGCCTAATCACTTACCACCAACGCGACAAAGACTCTGCAACAAGGGAGTATGTGTACATGACTTGACCCCAAAGAAGGAAGTCTGATTGAGGAAAACCATTGCAGAGAAATTACTCGGGTAAGAGTGTAGCGTGCGAGGAAGAGTGCAAAAGAAGGAAAAAGGTAAAGCGAAGAGAAATATATGTATAAGTTATATCGCGCAGGTGTAAGCAACACGATAAGGACAAATGGTGAGAAAAAGCCTATATTGGATGTCGAGAGTTAGGTGTTTGACATAGTGGTACAAGAAAAAGCACTTATGCCTATAAAGCTTTAGGTGTCCTATTGAAAAGACTAGACAACTCTAAGAAGAGAAATAAAGGCTTGTAGCTTTTCCAGGAGATAAAGAGGGTCAAGCGATTTAAAGAAGTTTTGCTTCCTAAGGAGATAAGGTGCATATCTCAATGGAAAGACAAATCATTGATTGGTGTTTGAACCATCGTGTCAGGTGTGGGTTTGCTGCATCACGCAGGAAAATGGTGAGGAGACACATGTAAAGTGTTCAAGTGACATTTAGACGAGAAGACCGCTATAAATAGAGCTAAAAATCAAGGAAAGGGGGGGGTCAAAGAGAAAGGAAGGAAGGGAGTGAGAATTTTTTAGGAAAGGACAAGAGGAAGTTCGAAGTGTGGAATGGCAAAATGAGAGAACCACTAGGGAGAAGAAAAGTCCTGAAACAGAGAGGAAGAGATTGAGATTTAATGTATATATGTTATTAGGTGTTGAGACCATGTGAAGTATTGTTCTAAGGATGTATAGTAAAGCTAAGTAAGGAAGACAAAGTGCTCCGTAGTCTTACATCGTACGTTAACTATAGAAGTTTCTATTATGCTTGGGGAGCCAGTTGGTAAGTGCGTCACTCCTCAACGTGCATGATTCAACTCAGAAGGGGAGTGGGTGCAATATCAAGGCAGACAAAACTAAGCCCAGGAAGTTAAAGAACCAAGGAGCTGAGTTAAGGCACAAGTAACTCCAAGTGTTGTTCGCTAAGAGAGGTGGTTAGGCAATTGAAGCAAAGGGCCTAAGGTATCACTCTACACCTTTAGGTACCTACCACAACAAGCACTGTTTAGTGGAGCAGAGAGAAAAGGGTTACGGAGAACTACCCTCAAGTTGGGATGTTGATGACTTTAGGAGAAGGGGTTGAAGAAAGGGGTCTTAAACCCCTGAAGACCTCAACGCAAAGGGTTACACCTCGATGGTAAAAGAGAACAAGGTACATTGCTACACAATGAGGTTCTTAGACGTTGAGACCATGCAAAGACCTGTCTTGAGGCCGTATAACCTAATTAAGATGAGGAGACAAAGATGTTTAGTAATCTCATACCGCATGAGAGCAGTGTCATCTTACTTTGCGCCTAAGAAGCCGTTTGGAGGTAGGTTGCTGCTGAATGCGAAATGTTCAGTCCTAAGGGAAGGCATGTACTACAATGCATTGGCAAGACCTAACCTAGGAGGTGAGAGAGCCAGAGAACTGAGTTAGAAAAAGAAAGCCCTAAATGCTATCTTTAAGATGCATCGTTAGACATCTGAGGTAATGAAAGAAGTGGAGTCTTCACGCCTCGAAGTACCCAGCCTCAAGAAGTAGTGTCTTGCAAGATGGAAAGGAATAATCTGCATTGCTACACGATGAGGTGAGCAGACTAGATGTCAAGGTTAGAGTAAAGGGGAAGTTGTTAAACAGGGATAACCCTAATGTGATGTACTAAGAAAGGTAGTTGGACAACCTAGGTGGAGGAGGAGGTGCTACCATACACCTCTAGGTACCCCCTACAGAGAGTAGCATTAGTAGCAAAAATCAGTACATGAAGAGGATGATAAGAAGCCGACTCTAATCTTAGAGAGCAACATAGTCGAAGAGCCGAGCTAAAGAAAAGAAGGCCTCACGCATTTAAGTAACTGTCTCAAGAAGTAACACTAGGTGGTAGGCGAAAAAGAACATAGGTATTAGGTAAGTGGTAGTCAAGTATCAGTGCCAAGAGAGTTCAAGAGTCATAATTGTAATGTCCAAACTTGTAAAAAGTGTTAAGTTAATAAAGAGAAGTAGTTATGTACTCTGCTGTTTTATCATTATTTCTTGAAATTGTTGCCTAAGAGTTAAAGTCGAATTGTGTTATGTAATTGAACTAGGTGATTAAAATCATTCCTAAAATGTTTTAAATAATTCAAAATTCAAGTTTTAAAATAATAGTAGTTTGCATAAATGTAACAAAATCCAAAAAATATTTACGGTCCGAGTAACAATTTATTAAAGCCCATGAAGCCACTATTGTTTTTTCATAAATTCCATATTTGCCCTTTGTTGGTTTTGAATATTGTGGTACATGGCCACTAGCTATCACTAATAGATGAGTGTTTAGATCGTTTAGACTTGGTACAAGACCACTATCACTAATAGAACAACGTTTAGATTTTGGTACAAGATCGTTTAAACTAGATACAAGATCATTTAGATTGGGTACAAGGATATAAGATTGTTTAGACTAGGTATATGGGTACAAGATCGTTTACACTAAGAACAAGGATACAAAATCGTTTAAGCTGGATATAAAGATACAAGATCATTTAGACTGGGTATTTGGTACAAGACTATTTAGATTGGGTACAAAATCATTTTTTCACGTGTGATTAATTAATCGCGGTGTGTTTTTGTAATTTCATATTGTTGGCTTTTGGGTTTTTCTTTTTTTAAAATTGTTCTATACCGTGTAAATATTTTATCGTCTTGTTCTATTTAAAAAAAACTCATTTTAATAAAATGAAAAATATATTTAGAAGCATAAAATCAAACGTTTAAATTAATTTTGAGTTATTAAAAAAAGGTATGTTTTAGAGCCACAACATTTGATTTTAACAAATTCAAAACTACTCTCGAACATGCATTAATTATCACTCAATTAGAGGAGGCTACAAGAGAGATGTGTATCGTTTGATCCTCTTAGGTGAGAACCAAATTGATCCACCACTCCTTTCATGGGTTGAAGACTTACCTTGTGATTGATCTTTTTGCATCTTGAGATGGAAAATCTCCCTCAATTTTTGAATTAATTAGGTTTAAAATACAATACTCAATTCCTTGGTACACCTACACACTTTGTTGCAAAATTCGATTGAGATGAAAATTTTTAAATCCACTAGAACAAAATTTATCTTGTAATATTAATAATAGTATTAATAAAACAAATTTAAAGCACTGAAAAGCATTCCAAAAAAATTCTCACAAAATACAAGAATGAAGTTCAAAAGAGAATATTGCTGGAAATTTTTTTGGGAGAAGAGAGGAAGAAGAATCTTTTATTTTTTGTTAAATCATAAAAGGAATAGATTTAAGAAGAAAAAAGATGATTTGGATTTATAACATGACAGTGTATTTTTAACATTTTTTAATGTTTAATATACTCCGTTCATTTTATAAAATTACAAATTCAGAGATACCGACACAATAAAACAATAAACTTGTTAATTATTTAAAAATATAATTTTTATAGATAGAACAAAATTGTAGTAACAATTTAAATGAGACTTTAATGAATTTTACTATATTTTATAGATAGTTTAAAAAATATTAGAATTTTTTTAAAAATAATAAATTTTACAAAATATTTACAACCTATAGTAAATTTTTGCATTGATAGTCATTGATATGATATAGTGATAAAAAAATATCATTGAAGAATCCAAAATTTTACTATAACTTATAAATATTTTAATTTATTTTACTATTTTTAAAAATGCCAATATTTTACTAACTTTTGAAAAAAAAAATTTACCTAAGATAAAAGAAAATGTAAAGTATTTACATCCTATAATAAAAAAAAAGGATAGTTGAATTAAAATTTTGATCTACATCGTAAATATTTAGTCAATTCTTCTATTTTTAAAAATTTACCTTCTAAAAAATGTTGCCCTTAAAAACTTACCCTCCTTCAATCACTTCATCGAAATACATTTTTTGACAAATACATGTTTGTGGAATTAAAAAATATAAAAATCAAATTTAGAATTTCAATGAAACCGACTAAACGAACACTATTGTTGGGGCAACTAAGGCTGAAGTACAAAATGGGCTTGGTATGATTGGGCCTACATTATTTTGGAAAGGGTTTGTGGGTGAGCATTTCTAAACACAATTTTAACGTTTCTCTTTCGGCTTTAGTGCAAGTAGAAGATCATTTGACATTATGTTTAATAATTTATACTTCTTTAAAATAATAATTTTGATTATTATTTAGTTGCATAAGTTATATTTATTCATTACACACGAAAAATATATCTCAACTATCTAGGTTAGATAGTCTGTAGTTGTCCATTGATAACTTGCTAACACCATTGATGCCAATGTCTTTGTAGTAGTTACAAATATTTATGCAGAGACATGTGAATCATATCCAATAAATTTGTAGGAAAATGAACCACAAAACTATTTGATTTCTAAATATGTTAGTTGAGTTTGTAATTGTTAATCGTAGGATTTTCAATGATATTATAAGAGTAGTGTTTATATTTGAGAGTGATTTTGAAATGGTTAAAATAACTTACGTAATGGTGTGAACACACCTCTTGTTGCTAAAAATTAATTTCATATTTAATTTTACATTTTCAAGTACTTTCCTTATATCATTTAAAAATAGTTTTGAATAATTAAAAACATATGGGTAGAGTTATAAGAAAATGAAAATAATAACATTTTAACAATTCAATATTCACAACTCTAATATTGTTTTTTTTTAAAAAAAATAGAACAAAACGTGAAAATATTTACACCGTACAGAACAATGTTAAAAAAGAAAAATGCTCACAAGCCCACAACGTGAAATAATAAAAATACTCATACGAATTGATCACACACGCGTGAAAAAATGATTTTGTACCCAGTTTAAACGATCTCTTAGCAAGTCTAAATGATCTTGTATCCTTGTACCTAAGTTTAAACAATTTTTTACCCACTCTAAACGATCACGTAAGCAAGTCTAAACGATCTTGTACCATTGTACCTAAGTCTAAAGGATCTTGTACCTAGTTTAAATAATCTTGTACCTAATTTAAACGATCTTGTATCCAGTTTAAACAATCTTCTACTCAGTATAAATGATATTGTATCAAATCCAAACAGTCTTATACCCAGTCTAAACGATCTTGTACTAAATCTAAACAATCTATTATTGGTAGTTAGATAACTGATTGTTTAGATAATAGTACACGATCGTTTAGATCTTGTACCAATGTTATTTAGATATTGTACCAAGAAGAAAGAAAAGATGATAATTGAAGAATGAAAAAATTCTTGAAAAAGGAAGTGAGGAAATTAATAAATATTTACATAAATAATCACAATATTGTAAAATGAAGAAAAAGTAATAATATGAAAAAATGAATAATATGAAGAGGAGATGAATAAATCATTAAAAAAAAGAAGAAAAAAAAGTGAAAAATCATCTAGTAGAATTGAAATTCATGTAAATATTATGAACTTTTTTATTTTATTATACAGATGATATATATTTGTATATTTGTGTATTTTGTTACATTTAATAAATAACATAGAGAGAGATAGAAATTAGAAATAGATGGAGTTAGAGTAATGAAGGGTATTGCCATTGCATGTGTATTGGAAAGCAATTTATAAAGAAATTATATGAAAATGAAGCATTATCCAAACAATATTCATTGGTTGGAGGAACTAAAGAAGGTTGAAAGCAGGAAGGGACGAGAGTCATCTTCACCATCATCATTCTAAAGAAAACAGATATAATAATAATAAAAGGAGGCCAACTTTACCACATGCATTAGAGAGAATGACTATATATATATATACATACTCACTCACAAAGTGTAAGCAAAAAAACACTTTTATTACCTTTTTTTTTTTCTTTTTTTCTTTTCCTTTCTAATTTTTGGGAGAAGCTTGCTCCTTACTACTCCAACAAAAAGGGGTATTTTCTTCTTCTTTCCAAACCAATATACTTCCCCATGTTTTTTCCTAAAGCAAAAGCATATCTTTCCCACCATTAAGTTCTATCGTTTTTTTTAAGTACACCCAAAAAGGAAAAAAACTATAGATCTCCTTGTCACTATCAATTATTGTATGTAAGTTGTGTGCTATACTCATTTATGGATATATAAAGAAAAAACACACGTAAAATTACAAACCTTTTTAGTCTTTAAGTTTTGAAAATATGTGTATGCATTTGGTTTTTTAGTTTTTAAAATGTACATTTTTAGTTTTTGAGTTTTCAAAAATAAATCTATTTCAACTTTTAAGTTCTCAAAATACTTTTTTAGTTATTGAATTCTTAAGAATGAGAATTTTGTTGATGCCAATTAATTTAGTCAAGCGAAAACGCATTGAATCTTTACATGACAACATCGATATATTTGTAATTTTGAAAATAAAATACCTATTAAGCGAAGAAAAAAGGTTTGAATGCCTAAGCTAGTAAGAGACCTATAAAGTAGAAAAGAAACAAAAACATTTAGTTACCTTCTTTTGTGTTTTTACCACCTATTTATAAAGTTTTCCGTTTGACCTTTTTCTCTTCCAATTCTTTTTAAAGTGGAAATTCTTTATTTCTTCTTGACTTCGTTAGAACTTCTTTGGGCTCGCGCTCAATTTGGACAAAGGTTGAGTAGGGTAGTATATGAGTTTCTTTGGGATTTATTTTTCCTCAACCTTGGTGAGGCCAAGCAGAGTTGCAAGGTCTTTCCTTAGACTCGGACTCGTCTTGGGCCCGAGTTCGAATAGAGTGGTATGGGCTTAGGTTGAGCCCATACCACTTTTCCTTCTATGTTGTTCTTGAGTTTGGTCTTCCTTTTATTTGATCCTAAACTTATTATCTTGTATATAAATATCCTTTTTTTTCTTTGATTCGAATTAACCCATAACAAATTTAAAAGGTTCATGAATGTATATTTTTTTTATTGCTTAGCTGAAAAAGAAATATATTTGAAAAACTTGAGGAGAAACTCAACATAAAAATTGGGATAGTTGTAAATTTAACAATTAGATTCAAAATAATTGAGTATATAGTAACATTTTAAAAATATTGTAAATATAGAAAAATTTATCAAATTCTATCAATAATAGAAGTCTATTACCGATAGACTATGTTGTAAATATTGGTCTATCAATGATAGACCATACGAGTCTATCAACGATATAAGTCTATCAGTGATAGTTTTGTTACATTTATAATTTTTTTAAATGTTGTTATATTCTTAATTATTATTATTCCTAAAATGACCATCAATTACAATTATCCCATAAAAATTAGGTTAATTTTCATAAATATAACAAAACATTAAAATATTTACGATCCGTGTAACAAAATCAAATAGTTAACGAAGCCTGCTACTTTTTTAAAAAAATATTTCAGGTTTGCCCTTCATTTTCATCATCTTTCTTCTATTCTTCTTCTGCAATTTTTCTTTGCCTTCATCATTTTTCTTCTCTTCTTCTGTAATTTTTCTTTTTATATTTTTTTTTTGAAACCATAATTTTTGTTTTCAATTAATCATAAATCTTATATTTTTTTTTTCAATGTGTACCAAATATAAAAAGATCTTGAACAAAATGGTAAGGATATTGATACACATAATGTTTAGATTTAACTACCACCAAATCTAACAAATATAAAAGATCTTTAAAAAATCATTAAATATTGTTACACGATTGTTTAGTTTTAGGTAGCCAAATTTAAACAATCATTTAGTCCAATCTAAACGATCGTGTAGCTAAATTTAAACAATCTTGGTACAATATCGTGTACCAAATATATTACTCGTACGAGTGGCCAATTAATCGTTTGTTGATCAGAGCATTTTTTGTATTTTTTATTGTGGGTATGTGGATTTTTTTTCGTTATCAAAATTATTTTATACAATATAAATATTTTGTCGATTTGTTATATTTTTTTTTTAAAAAAAAAACTCTTAAAAATTAATGACAAATTTATGTATATACGTAAGGTCTATTTAAGCTTAGTATGCATATATGCATACATTCCTTATCTTGAATCATTAAGCTTTCACATGCTTCGTGTTTTGGGCACTTGATCGTGTGGCTTAAGACCATCATTTTTTAGGCAGATTCAGGCAATTATTTCGATTTATGTTGCATTTTAGTTTCTTTTTGTTTTCGTTTGCATTGTATTGACAAAAAGTTTAGCTAATGGTTACAATTTTGATTATAAATGATAATTTTGAGGTTTTGGAAATTAAAAATTGATCTTCTCTTTTGAGTGGAAGCATTTTCAAGCATAGGGTTGAGTTCTTATGTCAAGAACAATTGGTGTCGAAATTCTTCATAATATGTTTTTGTGATTACTAATTTTTTTTGTTTTTTTTTCTTAACTTTTAATTCCTCCATTCTATACAACATACACATTTTTCCAAATTCTTAACACTTCGTTCATTTGTGAATTCATTATACATATAATTATTGCACTTAGAGTAGACAAAATACAATTATTTATATAATATTCCACCATCCACCACAAAAGTTTTGAGCTCTTGCGACATTTTTTTTGTGACGTAAAATAAATGTTGACAGAGATATGTTATGTCCACCCATTTTTATTACGTGGGCACATAATTGTTTTTTATGACGAAAATATTTATGTGAAAAAACGTTATGTGGTTTTAAGACATTTTTATGACATTTTTTTCGTCCTCCAGTCATCTATCATGCCTCCACAATTTGCTTGTTTGCCACTTTGTTTGCTCTATACATCGCTGCAACCTCTAAGCATCTCTTTTGCCACTCCAAGTTAAAATTTTGTATCTCCTTTGTTTCATCATAATAATTGTTGCCTTGGATTTTACATTATCAAAAGAACTAAAATCTTTGAAGATAAAATTTTGTAATTACTAGTATAGGTACCTTATAGGTTGTGAAAACCCAACCCATAAATTAAAATTGCTTCATTTTTAATGATTATGAAGATTTCTAATGGTTATTTTTGCAATTACTAGTATACCCCTTATTTAATCAAATAGTTCTCAATTGTGTGAGATAGTGAAAGAAAATTTGTTGGTTTTGAGAAGAAATATAGAATGAGTCGTGTGGTTGAAAGGTTCAATATATACACAATCATGTTGTAATATGTTTGAACAAGAATGAAACTAGTTTCCTTGAAAAATTTTCTTAAGTAAGTATTTTAGATTTGAGGATTATAAAAATTTCAAATTTACAATATATTAGTGGAAACTTTTTAGGTTGGTATTAGTTAGAAAGCTACAAGGAGTCATTTTAAGTTGTTCTAATAGTTTAAGTGTCACACGTTATAGGCACTTCTTGAATACTTTTTAGATTGGTTTGAGAGTGAATTGTTTAACTTACACATTTTAAAGTTATCTTGAGATTTGATTCATACTTTCAGATTCTGAGTAAACTTTTGTAGGATAGTTGAGTTTTGAATTCACACTTAAATAGTTTTAACCCTATTGTATAGCTAGGTACCTTACAACATATACTTTAACAGTCATAAAATGTATGAGTTGAATGTGCACAAAAAATAGAGACAAAAATTGGTCATCAAAGTTGGTTGCATAAAGTTTGTTAATAAAGATCGAAATTCGTTATCAAAGTTGGTCATCAAAGATGATTAATGTCGATGTGCTAGTAATTGATTGTCAAAGTTCGTTGCTCAAAGGCAACTGCTGGAGGTGTGGCATCAAAGTGATTGTCTGAATTGTCGTTGGAGTGATTGTCAAAGCCCACTATTGGTCATCGAAGTTGTCATTAAAGTGATTATCGAAGCCCAATATTGGTAGTCAAAGTTGTCATCAAAATGATTGTCAGAGTCCAAAATTGGTTGATAAAATTAGTCACACCAGAGTTGTAATAAGAGAGTGATTGATGTGGTGAAAATTTGGTACCTAGAAATGGTCATTGAACTTATCATCGGAGTCATTATCAGATTCTGAGAAGCATTCCACGTTTTAACTTTCTTAAATAAATGTTTGAAGTGATGAATTGGGTAATATAATTTAGTTTATGATAATCTATGTTTGGAGTACATATTATTTTAGTTTAAGTTATAAGAGTCTTCTGTTTGTTTAGATCAGTGTATACTAATTATTTTAGTTTTGATAAAAAATAATAAATAAAAAATAGTAAATATCTTATCAATAAAAAAAAGAGATTGAAATAGTAATAGTGTAACAAATTGTAATTTATAATAATTGAAAATATTACACCATGAACTTCAAGTGGAGCCCAAACAGCAACTAAAAGCTCAAGAAAAAATATGTTTATATAAATAAATTAATATATAAGAAGGAACATTATTCTCATATTATCTTTTGTGCATATAAATTATAAACTTGCTTTTGCGGGACCTTTTTGGTGAGGCAAAGGACGAGGGAACATGGTGATCAAGATTAGATGCCTCAACCATTTTCTTTTCTTCATCTTTCCATTTATTTTTGTCTACAAAGTACTTTTCATTACCTTTGCATTCTTCTTAACAAATATTTATTGTGGTAATATTTTCCTTATATATATATTAAAATTATATAAGATTAATTTACATAAATATCACAAAACTAAAAAATATTTATGGCTCGTATAATAAAAATTAACGTCCATGAAGTCACCATTGTTTTTTCATAAATTCTATATTTTCCATTTGTTGCTTGTAAATATTGCAAGACCATTCTATTCACTTTACTTCTTTTTCTTCTTCTTTGCAATTTATTTTTCTCATTTTCATATTATTACTTCTTCTTTTCCATATTCTCACTTCTTCGTGTTTACAATTTCTTCATTTACTCTTTTAGAATTTCTTACTTCTTCTTCATCTCTCATCTTTTTTTTCTTTTTGGTACAAAATCTAAACAATATTAATATCTAAACAATCAGTTGTCTATCCTAGATAGACAACTATCACTAATAGATTGTTTAAATTTGGTACAAGATTGTTTAGAGTATTGGGTACAAGATCTCAATCAGATTGGGTACAAGGGTATAAGATCATTTACACTAGGTACAAGATCGTTTAGATTGATACAAAATCGTTTTTAATCATTTTTTCATGCGTGTGTGATCGATGGGTATTTTTGTTATTTCACTTTGTGAACTTTTTTCTTTTTCAAAATTGTTCTATACGATGTAAATATTTTTATCTTTTGTTCTATATTTAAAAAAAAACTCATTATATAATGTTAAAATAATTTGTCAAATATGAGAACAATTATTCAAAATTATCTTTAATTTTATTTTGTTTGTTATATTTGTATTTAAACTTATTTGATTGTTGAATATTTAAATTATACTCATGTGCATTTTGTCATCCTTAAAAATTATATTTGTTATATCTTTTGAGAATAAATTTTATTTAGTTTTTATAATTCTTTGGGATTATTTTTTAAAAGAATTATATTACCCCAAGATTATATTGTTTTATATTTTTAGGGATTTGTTGATTTCATACTTGTTGGCCTAATTGGTTTTTTATTGTGCTCTATGATAATTGTATGGACAATTAATTTTTTTTAAATTATTTAATAAAAATTATTATTTTCATTATTATTCAATTGTATGTTATTGTATAATAATATCCATGAATATGTTATTATATTCTAAATGTCCCTAATCTATTATTATTGTGGGAACAATAATAAATTAAAATTAGTATGAGTTATAATTGATAAACATAAGATGACTATATATGTAAAGACAATTATAATCATATTTTCTTATTAGAGAATAAGAATTGGACTGACCGTTTTTAAAATTTTTACATTGACATGTGTCATAAATAATCTCAAGTAGTTGATTGTTTTGATCCTTAGACCTGACATTATCATAGTGTCAAACATAAAAATTAATCTACTCTAATGCAATCAAAACATTATATTTAATCGGATAATTATAAAGGTTGTACTCGAATATGTTATGAATTATGTAGTGGACGATGATTAATCAAGATGAAATTTATCCCTTCTGTTATGGATAGATATCTTTAGGCCCCTCGATTAAGCATGACTGTGAAAATGCATGACCATGTTATAAATGAATTAACAAAGGTATTCATGTCATTTATTATTTCAGTATGCTTATCGATCGAAAAATCAATTAATTAGATAATGTTACTTTCTCCATGTCTTATATTAAATTATAGATATCGCGTGATAAAAAGATTAAAGTAATAATTATATTAGATTATGTTGGATCACCGACTTGATTTAATATAGGTAGCCATAATGTCTTACTAGAGACCAATTATGACTTATGGATCATAAAACAAGTTATTCGATTCAATGCCATATTAATTAACCTAACGGGTTGCACAGGAAAGAACTGAGTCGAATTTGCCTTTAGGCTGAGTTATCAATAAACCCAATTGGAGAATTGGAAGCTTATTAAGAAAGAAAAAATTAGAGAAAACACCTAAGTTGTCTATGATTTTACACCGATGTCTTAAAAGCTCATTTATTTTCATTAATAAGATTTCAAGACTTTCAATAACTAATTTTTCCTTCACATTAATATTAAATATTCAATCTTTTCGAAAATATATATCAATTATTGCCATAAATAGTTTATGCACATTTATTATTTTTATTAAATATTACAAGTTTATTAATTATTTAATATATTTATTTTCATTTAATTTTAAGATTTGTATTTATTAGATATCATATTTGAATATTATATATAATTAAGAGAAATTGTCAAAAATAGTAAATTTTGACAAAATATATACAACATATAGCAAAATTTTCAGATTCTATCAATAATAGACATAAATAGCCACTAGTGATAGGACATCAGTGACTATCATTGATAGAATTTAGAATTTTTCTATAACTTGTAAATATTTTAATTTATTTTGCTATTTTTAAAAATGCCCATATAATAATTCTATCATGATAATATTATAATTAAAAAAATCCTTAAATTTTTCTTCTTGTAATTTTGTTAAAAAATTATTCCGCTTGTCTGATCTCTCTCTCATTTTTTGATCACTTTCTTCGTCTGATCTCTCTCTTTGTTATTTCTTTCTTATACTATTCATCTCTTTCAAATTTTTCGGTGAGTGCCAATTTGTTTCATATTATTAACTATATTTATGAAATTAAGAATTATAGTACGTCGATGAACTTTTTCGGTGATTTTTTTCTATGAAGAAAATTTACAGTGAATAAAGTATATATGTTACGTTATTTTCTTCCGTTTTGCATTGCTTTTCATATATACTATCTACTTTACTAATTCATAATATGTAATCATTATATTTTCATCTATTTTGCATTTTTTTCATATATTGAAAGTTATTTTGATAAATTCTACTATGTCAAAAATTGATTTCGGTTTAAATAGATCAGTATATACCTCTATTTACAATCAGACAAGTATATATACCAAGTCATTTTCTTCTATTTGCATTGTTTTTCATATATACCACATAATTTAAAAATTTCTAATAGATACTTCTTATATTTTATCAATTTTGCATTGATTTTCATATATTTGAAGTTAATTTGTAAAATCTTACTGTGACTGAAACTATTTTTTATTTAAATAGATTATTATATATCCTTATATATTTAATATAATATTAGATAAATTTTACATTATATGAAAGTATAAATTTATATCAAAATGTAGATATCAAAGAAAAGGAAGAGACTGAATGAAGATATGACAAGAAAATAAATAAATAAATAAATAAAAAAGAATGAAACTAAAAGAAAAATAAAGTAAGTGGAGAGAAATGAGGAAATAGAGAGAGAACTTCAAATAAATTACTAAGAGACTAAATGATATACACCATACATCATATATTATGTCTATCATATATATACTTTTAGATATACGTTGTAATAGACTATTGTATAAGTCTTGGAAAGATGTATGTTCATTCATTAAAATTTCTAATACATTATAGCTAATGTAGTTGTCAGAATCGTTCAAAAAATCATCATAATATACTACAATGTTAGTCATACCTGATAAAAAAGAATACATTGATATATATATATATATATATATATATACACACAATATAATATTATTTAAAATATATAAGGGTCTATAATGATCAATTTAAATCGAAAATAGTTTCAGTCAAGGTAAGAATTTTCAAATTAACTTTCAATATATGAAAATCAATGCAAAATGGAAGAAAATGACATGGTATATATACTTGACTGATTGTAAATTTGCTTGATCAAAAAACATCAACAGAAAATTTCCCCAACATACTAATTTCAAAAACAAATTTAATAATATGAAACAAATATGCACTCTTTGAAAATGCATGTAATATAATTATATTATGTACAATATTATTTAAAATATATAAAGGTATATAATATTTTATTTAAATCGAAATAAGTTTTTGACACTATAAGAATTTATCAAATCAACTTTAAATATATGAAAAACAATACAAAATGGTTGTAATATAATTATAATAAATCAGAAATTAGTAAAGTATATATGAAAAATAATGCAAAACGGAAAAAAAGTATGTGGCATACATACTTCATTCCCTGTAAATTTTCTTAATCAAAAAACTTCACTGAAACATTTCACTGGCATACTATAATTCACAATTTCATAAACAAAATTAATGATATGAAATAAATATGAACTCAAGGAAAAACTTGAAGGAGATGAGCGAAATAAGAAAGAATGGATGGAGAGAGAGTATATTGGAAGAAATTTTGACTAAAATCATCAGAAGAAAAATAATTGGGGGAAATTTTTTATTAGAATCTTACCATAATTGAATTATTTATATATCATATTTACATACGATATCTAATAAATAAAAATCTTAAAATTAAATGAAAAATAAATATATTAATTAAATAATTAAGAGTCCACTTTCCCTTATGACCATGGTCAACTTTCCTTTCTTTCTTTTTTTATTTTTTATATCTATTATTAATATTAAAAGTGGGTAATTTGGACATTTGGGCTAAACATTTGTGCAAAATTGTAGGCCATTAGAACATTTATGAAAAATATGGCAACCTTGTGTCCAACATGTAAATAGAGACCCCTATTTAGGTTCTTCTAGTTAAAACCCCATTAAGAAATCCTACATAAGCTCAATTGAAGAATTGAAAGCTTATTAGGAAACACTTGGAAATCTATAAATAAGACTTTAAACATTTTATTTGACATATGCAAAAGACATAAATTCGTTCTACACAAAGAGAGAATAGAAAGAATCGAAATTCTCACTCTGTGAGGTTCTAGCAGACCTGAATTCGAAGAGTTGAATTCCCAGTTTGTGTATGGATAATGACAGAGAACATTAGTGGTTTCATAGTTTTGGTGATATGAGTTTGGAAGATCATTTTTATCAGATTAGAGGCAATTCAAATTTGGAGAGTTACTCACATTGGCACAAAGGTATATTTATTTGTGATCTAATTGTTTGTGCATAGTCTGTTTATGTTCTAAGATTAAAGAATTTTATGTTAATTCTGTTACGTCTAGCCTTAGTTTGTTTTCCAATAGGTTTATTCTCTCACAAGAAGATATTTTATTGATTTCTTTGTCAACAAACTTTCTCAAGTTCCCTTTGATCGAAATCTTTGAAGATAAACCTTCGTATCACTTTTGGATATCTTTGAGCGAAATACTTTGAAGATAGTTCTCTAATTCAATTTTGAAGTACAACAATCTTTGTAAAATTGGTGATTGACTCTCTTAAGAAAATTAACAAAGAATAAATATAAAGAAATAACAAAAACTCATTCAATTGTGAGGTAAGTGTTTACCTTCAATTAACAAATATTTTACATGTAGTTTTGAACACTTCAAAAAGACAAATCATTGATAAGAGATTAAGGAAGACTGTGACAATTGAAAGATTCAATTATCAATATTAGGGTAGCCTAATATCTTCGAAAGATTCAAACGTAAATGTCAGAGGGAGCATGATATCTAGTAATACAAATGTTACTAAGATAGTACCAATCTAGCTCTTAAACTGTCATGTGTGGCTTGTTCTTGAGAGATCAATTATCAAACTCTTACTAGCAAAAATTAAAGTTAAACATTTCCTAGTTTTGGAACAAATTCATGATTTATTGATTATTCTTGTTAGCTCATTTAGTTGATGATAATAGATATACTTTTTGTTTTGTTTTGACAATGCTAGTGTGTAAGGCCTTGATTCGGAAAAAGATGTACAATTAAGGAGAGCCTTGGGAGAAAAAGACCTCCATGCGTTGGCGTAGATTCTCAAAGACGTTGAGAAAAGGACCTCCGATGTACGAGAGCTATCAGAATGGAAGTCAGCAGTATTATGTTAGGGGACCCATTCTCGACTCGCAAGCAAAACAGTGTCGACGAACAATTGACGTTAGAAAAAATGCACTATCGATGTCCATGTCGAGAGAAGGGCAATGTCCGTCTTGTTTAAATGCGAGAGAGGGCTTCTCACAGCCTCGGATTGAGAGAACCTTTCCCTACGTGTTTTTCACTACGTTGGGGACAAACATTAATCCCAATGCTTTGTTTGCACCGGGACAAATGACATGTTTTTCACTAGGTCCTCTTCGTGCCTGACTCATTTTCCCAATCACTTTCTTCATTTCTTCCTTTTGTCGGACATGTTCTTCAATCAAGTGTTTAGCTTTTTCAAGCTCGCTTCTTTTTTGCTTAGTTAAGCCTTTAGCTTTTTCGACCTCTCTAAAGTGCATTCTTGCGAACATGAGGTTGAAGAACTGCTAACAACTATTACGGGACTTGGGCTTGGGGAACCAACCAAGACCTTTTGAGTAGTCCAATTGTCTAATAAAAACAATCTTGCATATCTCGTCCCCAAAGAGTGGCAAGAACCTTTTGGGATGGGTTTGGACTTGAGTTCTAGCATTTGATTCTGCAAGAAAATTTTTAAATAAGTCAAAGTCATAAATAAAAGTACAAAATAAGACAAATGATTTTCATTAACTTATATGTGCATCTGTAGCAACCTATGAAACGAATTGGCCACTCCAAGCATATGTTTCTCTAAACAACTCCACACGGTCGACTAGTTTACCTTGTTGTTCAGCGAGCTCATGTTGTTGTTGTAGAAATGACTTGAATCCACTACTATGGTTGTAAGACTACTTCGCTCTAGTAGCCCTGTTGATCTTTGATTACTTCTACATGCAAACAATCAAAATGTTACATAAAAACAACAAAAATAAAATAACATCAAAGAACATTAAAAGATATAAATCACCTAAAATTGTCGACTAACGTAGTGATCGCAAAGGAAATGTCAATCTTTCAAACAGGCTTTAAATTACTTTTATTTGGATAGAAAATAGTAAATATTAAAGGAAAAAGAAGAGAAACTGAGAATAAGTGAAAAGTATTAAATATTCTAAGAGAGGGAGTTTTGAAAAGATATAATTATTGCAATGAATTGTATATAAATAGTTGCACACATTATTACTATTATAGTTGGTGCAAACATGAAGTAAGCTATAATAACCCAATATATCAACTTATAAACCATATGAGTGTTCAAACAATTCAACAACCTTGATCATCTGATGCAAGTTGTAAAAGGTGGGATGGGTTAGTTTTAATTTCGGATTAGGTTGAATTGAATTTTTTATAATTTTTTTTAGTTGAGTTGAGTTTGTATTACACTTTTAAAAATTCAAATTGACACAACTCACTCAAATTTCTAATTTATATGATCTAATTCATATAAACCCCAACTAATCATTTGTTCATACAAAGATTATCTAAAATAGCGATGTTGATGGAAATATCGAAATCTTAATTCTGCAGAGACTTTGATGAAAATATCGACAAAATAGCAATGTAGATTGTTATTTCTAGAAAATGTAAAAATAAAAAGTTCAAAAATAATTTTAAATTATTAAATAATATTTTTTTTCAAATTGGTAAACATGTCTATTATTTATAAAGATAACTATAGAAATAGCAAAATTGTAGATAGCAACTTAAAAAATGACAAAAAGGCGACAAAAATAAGAAAAATAGCTAAAACTAGGCACCCCTGTTTATTTAATTATATTAATCCTAAATCTATCCCTGGTTTTAGGATAATTCAGAGATTCAAAGTACAGTATTTTAATGGCTCCAACATGAGGCAAAATATATATCGCAGATTTCACAAATATGGTGTATTTTACAAACAACCTTCAACTTTAGTAAATCCTAACTAAATCCAGAATTTTGTTGTTGGACAAGATTGCAGCAACCCCTTATAATAATGACAAATATATATAAGATTATCGGTTTGTTATATTTTAAACATTTTACTAACGATATCGGTAATTATTATTAAATAATACATAATGTATATTTTTAATAACAATTTGAAATTATATTTTAGATTCGATTTCTTAATTTCAGTGCAACTTACGCTTATTAATATTTTTTATTTTTAAAATTTCTATTTTGATGATAGTTATATGTATTTTTAAAAATAAATATATAATATATAATAAAATCTATATGCATAACATGTTCATTATTTTAAAATTTTAAGATTTTAAATGTATGTTATTTATATCTATTTTTGAAAAATAAATAGAAAGAATGAAAAAGCATACAAGAGAGTTTACTCACCAACGCCTATGATGAGGCATTAAACGTAGCTCCCTCCCGTACTTCCTCACTTGATCTCTCCATTCCCTAAAAATGTTGTTATTTGTCTCAATCTAAATACTCCAAACAATAGCAAAAAATAATCAGCCTACCTAAAACTTTACATTCTCATGAAAAGGCAAACTCAAGAGAAATTCAACCTGATAGTCAATTGGTACACTTACTGAACACCTACCCATTTACAGTTGTGTATGAATAAAATAAACTACAACATGACTTCTAACAAAATAACATTAGTCAAGAATGCATTATTGAAGTAACTATACGTTTGAACTGTTTCCTAATTTTCTTTGTTCTATTTGTATACTTTTCATATTTTAGACTAACAGTTCATACCATCATGGCAGTGAACGTTAAGTTCCCGTTTTAGCATTACCCTTTGTTCTTAGCTATCATTTTTAAGTATTGGATTTTGTTCTGAAATTGTTAATTTTTCAGAGTGTTCTCTATTATTATTGGATTTGCTTGGTTGTATGAAAAAAATATATGCTTATGTTCATTGAAATACAATGTATTTCATATATTTTACAGCCACCTAAGTATATTGACTTTGCAATTATACTCTACTGTAGGTTATCCGTATTAAGTTCAAGTATCGTTCTTTTTAAATTAGATACATTCAAGTTGTCATAATCGGAAATTCATGTCAAATATTATCATTTAGGTCAAGATACATTATATTTAGTTTGTAACTGTAGTTGCCTTCCGGAGTATTTGTCTTTATTGTATTTGTGCATTCAGTTATTGTAAATCTAACATATTGGTTATTTAGAACTAGAAGATTATACATTAGTACCTAAGTAATGTGTTGGAATTTAACATTGTTAAATAGATTCTCATTATTTGAAATCACTACAAGAAAAACTCTCTACTACGACAGTTATTTATATCACAAAAAGGAGGGAGAAAAAAAAAAACTGTCACAAGAGAAAAAACGAGTTTTTGGCAGGAAAAGACGGAAATTTTCAAACTACACTTTTTGCGATAGTTATTTAATGTCATAGAAGATACATAAAATAATTTTTTAAATTTTAATAAATTAAATTTAAATTTAAATAAAAATTAAGGTTAATTAAGGTTTCTCCCCAAATCAAAATTTTCCCTCAAATAAAAAACTCCCACTCATGCAAATAAGCCATCTCCAAACGCAAAGAAGGTCATCTCCGGACGACGCCTGATGCTTTAACCCCACCATCCCTCGTGCCCGTCTCTTCACTCCAGCGTCGATGCAACCTCATCTACCGGACGATGAAACCTCCTCTGTCGCAACCTGTTCAATCTATTTAAACACAGGCTTAAGACTGTTTTTAAATGGTGAATCTCTTGGCTTGTTTGGCTTCTGGTCCTTTGATGGGTCTTGGTTGACTGCAATAAAACCAAAACTGGACGGTGAAGCATCATCAGCGTCCTCCTCATCGTCGTCTTCTTCTTCCCTTTCCTCTTCGACTGATGCTTTTTTCTCTAAGTTGGTTGATGAAGTAGAATCCTCATCAAGCAAACCCATCTCCACTTTCTTCAATACCATCTGGGCAGATTGTGTTTGTTGTTTTCACTCTCTATCTCATATTCGCAAATTTGTCCAAAATTGTTACCTTTCAAGACATTATTTCATTGTAAGTTAATTAACTAATTTCCCTTTTTATTATTATTCCACTATGTATATTATGATATCCCTTTTGTTAAATTTAATATAATATGAAGCTATTTAATGTTGATATATATAGGTGGTTCATGCCTGTGAATATATATTCACATTCTTATTTAGAGGAATAATGGGATGGACAATTGTGAAATTTTTGAAACCAAAGCCTTATCTTGAAGGCCTTATCGTTGCTTCATCTGCTACTGGGGAGTTGGATATATAGTCGTCTTAATAATGGATTAATTATTGAATTAATATATATCATACAAACACACACAGGAAACTTGGGAAACCTTCTTCTGATAATCATCCCAGCCATTTACTTCTTATCAGTTACCTCTCTACCATAAAACTCATCAAAGCCAAGTGGTAAAGAGGTAAAAAGATCAAAAATAGTTATTGCCAAAGGAGATTGAAAGTAAAAAAGAATCTGGGTTTGTAAGTGGATAGATATGGTCATATAAATTTCTTTAGTTCCTCGATTATGTTTAAATATCTAATGCAGATGTTTGTTTAATGTGAAATTATAATGCATATATTTTTCATTGCTAAAAATGAATCTATAGATTCTTTCTTCTCATAGGTACGTAGTTATTATTATCCTACTGTATTTATGTTGTGGAATTATGAATATAAATTTCTTTATCATTTCTAGAATTAATTTTGTGCATCAATTTCATTTGAAAGGAATCATAGATGTCCTCTATGATACTCTTATATATGAAGCACAGATAAAAGATTTGAATTGGAATGTATATATAAAATGTTTCTTAAGAAAAATGGAGTAAATGCATATTTTTTCAGATATCATTTTCATTCTTTTTCTAACGTCATATTACATAACATATTGACACTCATGCACACTATACCAAGAATAAAGTCCAAAAAAATCAATATATTTGGATGTGAATGTGTAAAGAAGATTTCATGGTTATTGTACACAAACTAAAGCAGCACAAAGGTAAGTTCATGGATCATGTATCACATTTATATATATGTAACTGGCTTACACTTAAACGGATATGAATGTATATGCATTTATTTTTTTTCTAGGAAGAGTCTGATAGTTTTGAAGTAAAAGTTCATGCTCGTGGAAACCTTTTGTTTGGGGGCCTACAACTCGTAGGAATTGCTGCAATTCGACCCTCCTATCAATAACCCACAAGCTTGTCGATCTCCAATGCATAATTGTTTGGAATTCTACCTTGGTACGTTACTTGTAATTTTATTTTGCATTTTTAAAAATCTGTAAGTTCATGTTTGATATAAAATTTTGTATGTATATAATTTGTATGTGTATAAAACAATGTATGTATATAATTGGTATGCACAACCATTATATTTTTTGAGATCTAGATTGTCGTGACGTGATCGCGATGCGGAGTGACCGACCTCTCCGTTTATTTAATTTTAATAAATAAATAATTTTGGAACGCCACCAACCATATTAAGGTGTGATTGGTCACCCAAAGAGAAAAAATGATCTACGTAACTTCATGAGATTTAAGTTCGGGAGTTAGTTGTGTGTAGGGGAACGTGTTAGCACCCTACAGCACCCATAAAATGATTACCCAATTTTATCTATTAAACTAAATTATAGAGGTTCACAAAACAAAGTTTTTTATTTAGTTTTTTTTTTTAAATGTCCCATGGTTATCAATTCACATCGAAGAAAATAAAACCTAACCATAAATTGATAATTATGGGTGACATATGAGCCATTAAAAAAATAAAATTTATTTTTGTTTTAAAAGTTTTTTTTTATATTCACCTCAAGAATATTAAAATACCAAACTTTGATATTTTAATGTCCAACATAGGTGTCTAATGAGAAATTTGATCTATCTAAGAATTAATTCTTAGAAAACACTAGTAAGTCTCAATTTAAATATAAAATGTGTTTATAATTTTAAAGACAATCTATTAATTAAATTTCAAATTGAGAAATTTCATGTATTTATTGAATTTAAATTATAAAATCCATAAAAACAATAATTTTTCTCTAATTTAGATTTTTATTGCAAATTGAAAAATAAATAAATAATAATAATGACAAAACGGTGTTAACTTATGAAATAAATAAGGTAATACGTTGAGATAAAATAATACAAAGAAGTTTGAGATAAAATAATACAAAGAGATACATAAAATAAATACAGTATAATATAAATGAGATACATGCCAGAATGCAAAATAATGATGCCAAATAATTAATCAACGCACGCCAGGCATGATGTCAAAATGTCCAATAAATAATTAATCTAGATGCCAAATGGGTGCCAAATAATTAAAAGGATGCTAATTAATTAATTAATACATATGCAAATGGGATACTAAAAATATTATACATAAGCCAAATGGGATACTTAAATACTATACAGGAGCCAAATAGGATACTAAAATACTATACAGAAGCCAAATGGGATACTAAAATATTATACAAAAGGGAATCGGATGCCAAATAATTAAAATTAATAGGCCAAATGGGTATCAAATAATTAAGGCAGATGCAAGAATGTAAATAACAAATGAAAAATTAATACAGAGGCCAAATGGGTGTCAAATAATTCAAATGTAAATAACAAATAAAGAATTAACACAGAGAGCAAATGAGTGCCAAATAATCCAAATAATTCAAATGATGGGTGCCAAATAATTTAAATGTAAATAACGAATGAAGAATTAACACAGAGGCCAAATGGATGCCAAATAATTATCATAATTATCACAATGAATTATCAATCATTAAATTGACTTAAATTTTTTTTAAAAAAAAACTTACCTAGCAAACAAGCTTGGCTTATTCTTTCTCGATCCTCTCAAATTCTTCTAAATCACCACCAAATGAAAATACCTTTTCCTTTCAAAATCTCTAAGAAATCCTCCCCTTACAAAAATCTCATCATTCTCTTTTTATAAGGCAAGATTGAGGGTCAGATTGATAGTTTATTTTTTAGATTATTAAGTGAAGTGGACTGAAAGACTACAGAGAGAAAATGAGAGAAGGTGGGAGAAAGTGAGAGAGTATGAGAAAGTGGGAGAGTGGGATTGAATGAACGTGGTGAAGAAGAAAACAAAAATAAGGGATGGTTGAGAAAAAATAGAGAGAGGAAACAACCCTTTTTATTTTTTATTTGATTTTATTTTTTTAAAATTTTGTTTTTGTTTTTATTTTTTTTAAAACATAAATTTAAATTTCAAAATCTAAAAATTAAATTTAAATTCAAATTCTTTTATAAAATAAATAAATAAATAAAAAATATATGACAAAATACGGTATCTACATAGATAATGTTTTGGAGATGGTTTTGTTGATAGAGAATTGATTCTGTTGGGGGATGTTTGATAATTTTTTGAGAAGTTCTTTGTATATTGTACTGAATTATGCCTAGATAAATTGAATTCAATTATAGTTTTTGCAAGTTTTACTTCTTTTGGATAAGTTTGTTGTAAAATTATGCCTAAGTATTTCCATGTATTATTTTAAATATTTGCCTTTATTTTTTGCTGTGATTCAGTATGGATTGTTGCATTTTTTGCTATGATTCAGTATGGATTGTTGCAAAGGCAGTGGATAAGTTTCATTATTATGTTCTTGAACTCCATGACCATCGAATGTTGTTAGACTTTTATTGGAAAGTTTTCGAAACTTTATTTTTCTCTTTTTCATTGACTTGCAACCTTTAATATGTAAATTTGGAAAAATATTTGTTGGTAGCTTTTCTTCATGTTTTCATGATTGGGAAGGTTTGGCTGATAGTGTAGACTATGCTTGTAGTTTATCAGATGGTACTGCATTGAAATATGGATCTTCTTGCAATCAATTAACTGCACAAGGAAATGCTTCTTATGCATTTAATATGTACTATCAAGTGAACAGTCAAAAGAGTCTTAGTATGGGATTTAGATTAAACTCTTCCTTTACCCTTCCCTCTAGGCTGCTATGTGTCTCAAGCTAACCTTTCTATTTTGTGATTATACTAAATAATGGCAAGTAAAGGATATACTGGATAATTAGCTAGTTGAGCTTATTTCAATAGTTATCAATTAAGAAGTATGGTTGTTGTTGAAAAATTAGTCCTTTAACTGTATGAAACTATATTTTCTTCTTATGACTATATTTTCAGCTTTAATAGAAATAACTATTAAATTTTTGTGAACACAACTCTACCCTTGGTTTGTATTGTCATATCTTTATTGCCTAAAATTTTCACATTTGGCATAGCTGCTTTCTTTGAAGGTTTCTACAAAAACAAAGGAATTAATATAATTAAGGGAACAGTAGCAACTGGTTTTACCTTAGATTCAAATGGAAAAAGGTTTGTAGTCGTTTGCATAATAAAGGTGTGCTTTTGTTTTTGTTTTTGTTTCTTTTTTTATGAGATATGTTTTGTTTGTTTTTTTAAAAAAAAATTAACTAAATTTAATAAATCTTTTTTTCACTAAATTGCTTAAATAACATTGTGGTTAATTTTTGCCTTTTTGTATTTATATTTGTTAGAATCTATATTTTTTTAGAGACGTGCAACATGAAGTATATTCCTTGAGTAGATGTGGGGATATTTTCTCCACGTGAAACACAATTTCGGTCATTAGTTGAGAAAGAGTTCTCTAACTCTAACTTAAGAGAAACCTAAAGGCATGTATTTGTTTCTGGCAATAGGCAATAGGCAGTAGACCTTTATTTATCAAATTGTGAGGTCTAATTGAATGACTTCAACTTCAAATTTTGCTTCAATCTTTTTGCTTCAAATTTATCATATGGTCGCATGAATGGTTGACTTTTTTTTTTTAATTATTACTACTAGAAAGGGTACCTATTATGACAGTTGTATACATCCCAAATTCATATTCGTACAATATGAATTCTGTATAATGCAGCCTAGGAATCAATATAGCTGTGAGATCATTGCACTGTATATTTGAAGTAATATAAGTGAATGAAAGTTTGTTCATAAACTGTAGTTTAAGCCTTCTTTTTCTTTGTCACTCTTTCAAGCATTTTACAACAAAGGTATTAACTTTTTAACATCAAGGAGTTTTTGTGCTTGAACTTCCACCAAGCAATATAAAATCTGAGGTTTGTCAACCAATGGTCCCAATTTAAACATCAAAATCTAAAAAACTAATTAGTTGAATAATAGTTTATCGGTAAGTTTTATTTGATATGGATAGCAAAAAAATTTTTTGTTCTATCCAAAGGTTTGAGCCTATAACATTTCTATTTATAAGCAGTATATCATGTAAATTTTCTCCTAAATCTCCATCAATGAGTGCATATCTCTTTCTATACGATCATTTTTATAGCATATCTCCATTGCAACAATGTAATTATCTTATCTTTTTCTCTTTCACTTGTTAAGTATTTGGTTGATATCTTTTCTTAGATTGCCACTGAGTTCATTAACCCAATGTTGGTAAGGATTCTTTCATATCTCTTTTTTGGTTAGTGATGTTAAACTTTACTCTTAAAATATCGAAGGTGTTGGAACGGCGGAGAAGTGCAAATGCAGTATGCTTTGATGTTGATAACACAGTTTGGGTTTAGTGACAATCATTGAGGTGACCTTGCTAGTTCTCAATCTCTAAGGTCAGTTGCCAATATTATACAAACTTCACATATATGACTCATGTTTAATTGATCTAGGAAAAATATTACATTATGACCTCCAAGTTGCCAAATTACATGCCAATTATTTCATGATTTTAGTGTTCTTACTGCTAGG
>JBBPDI010000005.1:10274749-10287511 GCA_037974545.1 Cucumis variabilis
ATGTCTCTACATACTGTTCAAGACTCATTAAACAACTTAGGATGTTAGTTTATTGGATTTAGGTTATTAAGACAAAAATAATATTATAATCTATAACAATTATTACAAAAATAAAACTTTATTAATAACGATCAATGGATTAGATTTACAATCTACGAGTTTTAGGACATAAATTTCAACAGAAAACTAATGCGTCAATGAAGTTATGAAGTTAAAAGTTTTGAGTCGTTAGAGTTCTAGAGTTGTGTGAGTTTTGGAGTTTTGGAGTTGTTGGGGAGTTGAAAAGAATTTGTAGGACTTGTTTGTAGTTGTATGTAATGAATTTTGCATAATTTGACATTTTGGTATTTTCATATTTTTTTGAGGTTGTTCGAGGTTGATTACAGGTCATATGTATGGGAGGGTTGGAATGACCTTTATTTTTTTTAATTTTCGAAAGTTGTTATAGTTGACAGGTAAAAAACATCGAGAGTAGATTTTTGTTGACAAGAAAAAACCATCAATATAAGGGCTATCTTGATGGATAAAATACGTCAACGAAAAGGGTTATCTTGCTGAACTGGTTCAATTTCTTAATGGCCAAAAGGAATATGCTTAAAGATGAACAAAATAGCTGATAAGAGGCAACCTCCTTTGATTGAGTAAGGAAATGTCATCAGTGTTATGAATGCTTTATACTGGGATAAAATGCCTCTTATATTATGATAATGAAGTTTAAAAAAGAAAGGATTACAAATGATGCAGAAGTAGAAGTTAATATTATTAAAAGCATGATCCCAGTAAAATAAAAGATGAAGTGCATGAGAACAAGTGGATTGTTAAGCTAGCAAGCCAAAATCTTTAATTTGGAAGTGACAAGGATTGTTAAGCTAGCAAGCCAAAATCTTTAATTTGGAAGTGACTATGTTGCAAGATATCTGATAATCATGATGTTGGTCATAAAATGGAATTAGTATGAGATTTCCTATTTTTATCAAAGACCATTTGAGACAGTGTCCCCTTATTTAATATATAAGGTGAAACTAGTTTTCTCTATCAAAGTCCAAGTATCATGTATCCGAGTAAGACTATATAACAAAGCACATGATGTTTGTCGTCATTATTTACAAAAGGAGCCAATTTTGAAGAAAATTCTCTCGATTTAGAGACTATAAGAGCCTTTAAATTTCATCACTTATGAAGAGTTTAAAATCTGAGGAAAGACTTTAAGATCAAGACCTAAGTTACAAGATCACTGTCTTTTATCGACCTACTTATTACCATCAGTCTGAAGGACTAGAGATGGTGTTTTATTTGATAAATAATCACTCCAACGAGATTTTCAAGGAAAATTAGTAGCCAGATTACAACTTAAGTTCATGATACCTAATTGCCAGTTTTTGGAGAAAAGTAAACCACCTATTTTGTATGTTGACTTGTTTTCTTCTTTTTAAAAAGAATCTAGAGAATAGTTTAAAAAAATAAAAAAACCATTAAAATAAGCATATCATAGTAAGCATATACATGCATACAAGCATTCTTGACTGACATTTATCCTTTTGATTTTAGTTGTGATGACACTTGTTTATCCTTAGCCACCAGCTCTCTTTTGACATGTGGCGCTTGTTTATCCCTAGTGCCCTTGACACTTTTTATTGTGGAGGAGCTTCTTTATCTCTGGCCGCTAACGTTTTTATTTTGCTGTGATGACGCTTTTTTCTCCTTGGCCTCCAGCGTTTTATATATGTTGTTACGTGGTGCTTGTTTATTCTTGGACTTGGATACTTTTTGTTGTGGAGGTGCTTGTTCCTGGCCCCCAACGTTTTATTTTTGTTGTGATGAGACTTGTTTATCCTTGGCCTACAACATTTTATTTGTCAAGTGGTGCTTGTTTATCCCCAAACCTTGACACTATATTTGTCTGATGGTGCTTTTTTATCTCTAGCCTCCAGCTTGTTTATTTTATTGTCATGAGGTGCTTATTTTATCACTGGCCCTTGTCACCATGTTGCTGTGATGACGCTTATTTTATCCATGACCTTCAATTTGTAATTTATTCTTTTGTCATAAGGCGTTTATTTTATCCCTGGCCATTGACACCATATTGCTGCAATGATGCTTGTTTTATCTTGGCCTCCAACTTATTTATTCTTCTATCATGAGACACTTGTTTTATCCTTGGCCCTTGACACAATATTGTTGTGATGACGTTATCCTTGGCCTTCAACTTATTTATTCTTTTGTTATGAGGTGCTTGTTTTATCTCTAGCCCCTAACACTGTGTCGCTGCGAAGAAGCTTGTTTTATCCTTTGTCATGAGACGCTTGTCTTGTATCCATGGTTCTTGACGCCAGTAGTTTATCTAGAATATCTCAGTTTGAAGAGTTGCTGGCGACAACTTCGTCCACTTACTAATGCTACAAGGATGCACAAAAGGGGCATGTTGTAGCCACCTATATTTGTTCTAAATTTTTTATTATATTATTTTAAAATAATATTAATGACTAAGATTTTATTTTTTTCTTATAATAATCATTTTTAAAATTTTTTTTTTAATGAGCTCATTTATCATTTTAAAAAAATAAATTTATTTATTTTAAACAAAATCTTTTAATCTCATTTAACTTATTTCTACTATTTTAGGATAAAAAATTAATTTTTTTAAATAAAATATTTTAATATACATTTAAATTATTTCTACAATTTAAAAAAAAAATTGTTTTAGATAAAATATTTTAATATCTCATTTAACTTATTTCTATTATTTTAGGAAAAAACAAAGAAATTAATTTGTTTTAAATAAAATCTTTTAATATCACTTTTAACTTATTTCTACTCATTTTGAGAATAAAGAAATCATTTTATTTTTTTACAAAATCTCATAATATTTCATTTTCTTATTTTGAAAAAAGTAAATTTTATTTATTAATATAATATAATATATAATTTTGATTTTATTCTTAATAAATTTTCCTAATTTGTGGTACAACCCGAGTGTAAAAATAGGGACCTTTATCATTTGGAAAAGGGGAGAAAAAATTCTTTAGTTTGGGGAAAAAAACTCTTTAGACAGAGTTGATAGAAATTTTTTTTTAGAGAATCCCTATGAAAAGAAAAAATACTCTTTGAAGAAAATCTCTGCAAAACGTCGGTTTTTACTTTTTTTTTTAGTACTTTATTTTTTTTGTTTTTATTTTTCTTTTATCCTAACGAACTAAATCCCATGAGAAAATAGAACTGCATCAGATAGGAAGATGTACTCCTAAGGATCCCGCACCTCATATAACAAATAATTTTCTTTGTGATTTGAATTCTTTTTTTTTTTTCTTCTCTTTTTTAAAAGATGAAGAGAGAAAAGAAAATGTAGGAAAATTTTATTATTTTCTTGCTATTTCTATTTTTTTATCATTATTCTATTTTTTTTAAGAAAAACCTTTAACCTTTTTTTCTCTCTCTAAAAAATAGGGAGAAAGAGAGAGTGTGAGAAAAAGGGAGAAAGAGAGAGTGATAAGGAAAATGTTCCTTTTTTTTATTTATTGTTATATCATTATTATTATTATTTCTTTTTTCTAAAATAACAAAGATGTATCGGTTCAAGAAACATTGTTTTGTCACCCCCTATGTGTACTGAGACTATGCTAGTTTTGGAAGGTTATTCTCATACGTGGACATTAATTTACCCAATTTTTGTTTCTTTCTCTTCTTCTCACTTTCCTTAAAGCAGTTGGGTACTACTTTGTCATTATTCTTTTCAGTCTCATTACCATCATCTTCATCTTCATCTTCCTTTCCTTTCTTTACTCCTTCTCTGTAACATCGTAGGGAAACAGATTCTCCTTTCCTTTCTTCTTCTCCGTAACATCATAGGAAAACATCTTCTCATGCCTTTTCTGTACAATATACACTTGGATATATTTGATATATTAAAACATATTCACTATATTACAATGGCAACATATTATTCATTTACTTTAAGTATTATTATATACTTTGTTTTATTCGATTTATTACATTATTTTCGATATATGTAATTTACATGTCACTTTTCGTGTCATTATAAGGATTTAATAGACACTACAATATAATTTAACATTTTTTATGATATATTTAATCATATTTCATGTATATTAATATTTAAGTCACATGTATCGTTTTTGTGCCCATTCTTCTTTCATTCATTATTTATATATAATATATTATACGTGGATCCCACATCTTATTCTTTTTCATTATTTTATATATATACTAATTTCAATACCCCTCAATCCTAAAAATATCTTTACTTATTAAAATTAATATCAACTTTTCAATTTTAATTTATTCTTTTTATTTTATTATATATATATATATATATTAAATATCTCAATATTCTATTTTTCTTATTAAATTATTCTTTCATTTTTTATTATTTCTTAATCAAAATTATACATACATTTGTTTTCCAATTTTTTTTAAAAAACACATGTATTAACAAATATGCTATTAAAAATATATTAAATAAATTAAAATAGTAATAATAATAATTAAGAGAAGTTGAAGCTTACCCTAAAAATAATAACAATAATAATAATAACAATTGTAAATATATATACTAATTCTCCAAATACTCTCAATTCTAAAAAAATTCATGTCAATTGTTAGGATTATTATTGTTATTATTATATTTGGACCAAGCTTTTAACTTCTCTCAATTATTATTATTACTGTTAATTTATTTAATATATTTTTTAATAACATATTTTTGTTATTATATGTGTTTTTTAAAATAATTTAAAGAAAAAAATATGTATAATTTTGGTTAAGAAATAATCTAATTAAATTAGAAAATGTGAATTTAATAAGTAAATTTGAATATTGAGATATTTAATATATAGAAAAATAAAATAAAGAAAAAAATAATAAATTGAAATTGAAACTTAACAATAATAATTATAACAATTGTCATGAATTTTTTTAGAATTGAGAGTAAATGGGGAATTAGTATATATATTTTCAATTGTTATTATTATTATTGTTATTATTTTTAGGACAAGCTTCAACTTCTCTTTATTATTATTATTACTATTTTAATTTATTTAATATAATTTTAATAATATATTTGTTAATACATGTGTTTTTTAAAAAAAATTGAAAAACAATTGTATGTATAATTTTGATTAAGAAATAATCAAATTAAATCATGAAAGAAGAATTTAATAAGAAAAATTGAATAGTGAGATATTTTATATATATATATATATATATAAAGAATAAAATAAAAAGAATAAATTAAAATTGAAAAGTTGATATTAATTTTAATAAGTAAAGATATTTTTAGAATTGAAGGTATTGGAATTAGTATATATATAAAATAATGAAAAAGAATAAGGCGTGAGGCCCACATATAATATATTATATATAAATAATGAATGAAAGAAGAAGATGTGGGGCCCACATGGCCACCTCACCAGGTCCACGATTTTGCCCAAACTCACCTATTTTTGTCAATACTTTCAAAAATTACATTATTTTTAAAAAAAGTTCTTTCATTCCCTCTGTAGAATCCTTTGTGTAAATAAGTAGATTAGTGTGGTGTTATAACAATACGGTTAGAATTTATACTGCCTGGTTGAAAAGTAAGTGTTATAACTAAGCTTAGATAGAAATTTTCTGTATTCGACCCTAACATTTCTAGAAAACCTTTTGCTTTGCTTAAACTTGAGCAAGCGTGAGAAAAACTTGTACTAAACGTTATTCATGCATGAAGCAACACATAGGTAAAAGATGCTCTTTTATCTTATAATTCTAGTCCAAACGCTTGTATTAGTCGCATTATTAGAACCTTTCATGATACATATTTATGAGTTAATAATAAGCAAGTAGTTGCCTTTATTCCAATTGCTTCATCTTTTCTCAATTCGTGCAATGAAAAACACCAAGCTTGGTTGTGCTATGAGTGGCTTGTATGATTTATTAGTTTGCGATTGAATTTAGGAAATAGAAGAAGTCAATTCATGCAATTTTTGGAGAACGATGAAATTAAAAGATGGAGGAACGTGATGGAAATTGGAGGAAAAGGTTGCGTGTGGTTGTGGCCTTGTTTTCTGCATCACCTCTCTTTCGCTTAATTAATGCAATGTAGGCACATCTTCTTTTCTTCTTTTTTTTTTCTTTTCTTCTTTTTTTTTAAAATTTAGTCCAAATTTACTTTAATTGTCACCATTTTATTTAAGAGAACGAAGTGTTTCTAAAAATAGTAAAAAAAAAAATGATAATAGGATCACTATATTTTCTAAATTATAAATATAGCAAATTTAAAAGTGAACAATCTTTTGATAGTCGTCCGATATATCAAATTACTTGTCATATTTGTCATTCATATGTAAAAAATGTTATAGACTATTTTCTTCTTAAAAACATTGTCATTAGATGCAATCTTTCTGAGAGTAAGAGTATTACTTTGAGGGAATTCAAACTGCACTTTTGGGTTCATGCATCATCTTTATTTATCACAAACATAAAGATGTATAGATGAAAATTTTTATATTTTTTTAAGATTAGTTTATCACGTAACAAATACTTTTGGATGAGCTACATAAAATAGGTACAATCTCAAATACATCTAAATACTTTTCTCTTCTCTTCTTTTTTTATTTTGTACATACTTAGGTAATCTTAATTTTATAATCAAATGGAAAATTATTGTAAATGGCAAAATTTGTGAAAATATTTAAAAATAAAAAAAACAAAATTTTAGATTTTAACAATGATATTAATTTGATAAACACTAGTGAATTTTATTGTATTTTGTAGATTTTTTACTAATTTTACTCTATTTAAAAATATCCATAAATCGAAGCATTTTTAAAAATAGCAAAATAAATTAAAATATTTACAAGTTATAGCAAAATTTTGAATTCTATCAATGATGGTGTTCTATCACTATAGCATATCAACGACTATCAGTGATAGAATTTACTATAGATTGTAAATATTTTGTAAAATCTACTATTTTTAAAAAATTTCTTTACGAAAACAATAATAAAAAGTAAATAACAAAACAAAAATAAGAAAAACATTAACTGTTAAAAAAAAAGGAAAAAAACCTTAAAACTAGACTAAAAGAATTGAATATAATAGCTTTTATTATATTGGGTAAAATGATCCTTGTACAACATTTGATTTTCTATTTTGTAAATTTTTATTTTAAATCTCATCAATCTAACTCTCACCACTACATGACAAGGAAAAAAAAAGATAACTAAAAGGGTTTGAAAGTGCAAGGACCTTTTCTTTTTTCTTTTTCTTTTTCTTTTTTGAAAGTTCTCCCTAAAATTGATTAAGCCAACAAATTATGTTTGAGAAAAAGAGAGGAAAAATGTTTGTGAACATAAAATCTAAATAATGTATTGTTAATAAACAAAAGAAAAATAGACATTGACAGGTGTCGAACATGGAATCTTTCTTATAAAAAATCAAAAAGGAAAAGAAAAGAAAAGAAAAAAGATGGTGGGAATTGGAAGAAGCCCTGAAAGCAACCTTTTCTTTCTTTTTTGTCCCATCTTCTAAAACCTCTCACCACTTACCATATCCATCTATAAAACTTGTTTTCAATTCCTTCATACCACTCAAAATCATTCACTTTTTCCACTTTCAAATTACTACATATCCCAATACAAATTACCAAATTTAATCCCTATAAACCTCTGCTTATCAGCCGCGCATGCTATACTATATATGTCACTTCTGTTAAAGCATTGCAATGACAAACTGTTTAATATTTTGCAATATCAATCTATATAAGACTTTGGTCGCATTTTATTAGTTATTATATACTTAAACGTACTTGTAATTCACGATAGGTTTTACAAATAGGAAATACTTTTTAGCATATTGATATATATTAGTATTAGTTAATTAGATTTTTCAATATTATAGTAGTTAAAATATAAATTTCTAAAAAGTCCCTAAACATTTGTCCGTTTGACATATTTTGAGAGCCAAATAGATGGGTGATCACAAAAACAATAAATTAAAAAATATAAACAAAAAGGTTAAAAGCTTGATCAAGTACTTGTTAAATTTAACCTATTAGAATGAGACTAAAACTAAGTAAAAAAAAAAAAAAAAAAAAAAGATTAAGTGTTATTGTGTGTATATTGTGGATAATTTTCTATACCATTTTTAGTATTTAAGAATGATAGGGAGTGCATAAAATAAGTTAATATATCCACATGTCAAATTAAGAATATAAATAATAAATAGTGATAATAATATTAATTTTTGTTCTTCCAATAAACAATAATGTAATGAAATAAAGGTTATTGGGCAGCTTTGTGAGTGTGTGTCTTTACTGACTACATATGCTTTAGTCTTTAATGTAAGTAATTAGTCTTTGTCATCCTTTAAATATAAGTGCATGAGAGTATGTCTTTAACTACTTTCCATATTTTCTTATTATTTATTTTACATAATAAAATAGATAAATATTTCATATCAATGTTAAAAAAAAAAAGAAAAAGAAAAAAAAAAACACACAACTACTCATGCTACCACAGTTCAATATTTATTTGCATCCTATAAATTACAAAAATTGTTTTTTAAATAACTCGTGCGTTGGTTAATCTCATTAATTATATTCATTAATCAGAATTTATGAATGTTAATTTTTTATTTAAGAAAAAAAAAAGGAAACAATAGGTTCTCTCTAGCTAGTTAATTTTAGTCAATTAATTATTTCTTAATTTTTATAAATATAACAAAAAATCGAATTTTAATAACTCATCTAATAAAATAAAAAATTCATGAAACTCGTTAATTTTGTTTTAATATTCTTGTCATTCCTTCTCATCTTTTTTCTCTTCTTTTGGAATGCAATTTTTCTGTTTCTTTACATCTTTTTTTTTCTTTAATCATTATGCAAATTTTCTTTTATATATATTTTTAAATCATGATCTTTGTTTTTCAATCAATTATATATTTTATATTTTTTAAAGTGTTATTTGGTTTAAAATGGTGTATCAAATATAAAAGATCTTGGTGCATGATCCTGAACAAAAATAATTGAGATATTGGTACACGATCGTTTAGATTTGGCTATCAGATTTTGAAAAAAATAGATTTTGGTACACGATCGTGTACTAAATCTAAACGATTTTGGTATAAGATCATATACCAAATATATTACGTGTGTGAGTGACCAATTAATTGCGGTTGATTGAAGTATTTTTGGCATTTTTATTGTGAGTCTTTGAACTTTTTCCGTTTTCGAAATTATTCTGTATAATATAAATATTTTGCCAATTTATTATATGTTTTAAAAAAATCTGTTTAGAAACGTCTCTGTTATATAAGTGTAATGCTATTTTTAGTTGGCCCTTCCAAGAAATGGCAGATAAATTATTTGACAACATTTTACGAACCTTCAATTTTTCATTTTTTTTTAAATTTTAACGAGATGTAATCATTACTGATATTTTTATTTAAAAATGTATATAAATACATTTGAACAATTTTCCTAATATATAATTGATATTATTTTAAGAATTATATTTCACATTTATTTTTTGTTCATTTCCTTTGAAATCATTAATGTACATATATAAAAGATTCAGTATTAATTAGTAACTCTGTTGTTGAAAAGAAAAAACAATAACGGCCACATTTATAAAATTGCACAATATTTTGAAAGATGGTTGACATGCATGCATGGTTTGAAATTTGAAGAAAGAAAAAGAATTAGGCTATTTGACTGACAATTTTTTTAATTTTGTTTTGAATTTCTAAACAACTATTCATCTTTAGAGCTATTTTGATTTCAATTCAAGTTAAAACGTATTTTAAGGAAAAAAATATACCATAAATTGTCAAGTTTTTCCAAGTATATGCCAATTAGTTTTGAATATGTTGTTTACTAAGCTTAAAGTGCACACATACAAAATCCTTCAACTCCCTTGACCAAAATTTTACCACAATAAAATTAGACGTGTGAAAATATTGATAGAGAATCCTAGGACATTAAAGACAATTTCTGATTGACTTAGAAGGGTACTATCCTTCAACATTTTGATATGATGATTATTTTAGATGTTAATTGTTCTTTTTTCATGGTACTATATGATTTCATTCATTCATATGAGAATAATGTGTAGTCATCCAATTCTAAAGAGTTGGATCAACTCTTAAACAAGCTAGCTAGTCTATAGAAGTTGAGATTGAGAGGGAGGACTGCGTGACTTGGCTTCTTTGTTGTTCTAAAGTCTTGTAAGAGTACTTACATATATCATAGGTATGCATTATGTGGTGCCCTTGGTCTAGTCTCTTTTGAGTTACGTTGGAGGTAGCATCTCCGAAACACGGTCTTTAACTATCGAAAATCTATATATATACCTAGTTTTATGTGTTCTTTACACTGATAGATCATTTTAAACTTGAGATCAGATCATATATTTTTTTATTTCTCTCTTAGTAAACTATCTAGGACACTCTGCTCTAGTGAACAAAGTATTCCCACATAGGATATTCTAATGAAACTAAAAGTTTGATTGAATGTCAATACAAGCACTAAAGATATGCTCAATTGTGATGTAAGATTTTTAATGTAACCTTGTGTGTGCTAATCATAATATTTAGAGAGAGCGTAATTTTTATTCTTGAGCTACTTTACAATCTTCTCAAATGGTTAGTTAAATTGTGCGGTCTAATATTTTTCTATATCGCAACATGAAGCTTCCATTACGGAGGATTATTTCTCTTGAGATCCTTTCTCCTTAAGTTGTGTGCACTTTTATGTTATTTTATGGGTTATATTTTTTTTTTCATCTCTTATGATTATCCACGTTTTGATTATTGTACCTTAACTTCTAGTTATGAGATTTTTTTTCATGGTAGAGAGTAATTGATAAATAGTTGGAATAAGTTAAAAACTATTCCATAATTGACACCATAATTATATTATATACTTTTAAGTTTGAAGTTTATAAATACTTTTTATTTCCATAATTTGACCTCATAATTTGTAGATCTACCATAATTAACAAATCCTCTTTTCTTAATTTAGACTCCATATTAACTCATTCTCAAAAACGATGTGCCCACATTAATTAGTTCCATCCTCAAAAGTTATTTTGGTAAAAAAAAGAAAAAACAAACATATTTTTTTCTTTTTTATTCCATTTAATATTTCCTATAAAATACGGTTGTAATGAGTAAATTTCTGTTTATAAATTTACTTTCATACCTTTCATTAAATGAAAAATCAGTACTAATTAAACCTCCCATTTTATTGCTTGAAACAAATGTCATGAGTAATAAAAAAAATATTTTAACAGTCATGAGCATTGAAATTTTAGTAAAATAAAAAAATTAAATTACAAATTAACTAAATATAGTTTGAGAATTGTGTCTATAAAATCTATAAATATCTACAAATTTAGTAAATTACAAAAGTATTGACACTTAGAGTTGAACCTATATTAAAATTAAGTTAAAAGTGAAAATTTTAGCCAGGATTACTTCTGACAAATTACATTTTAAATAAAATCAGTTATATTTGATCACAAACAAAGAAATGATAAAATCAATAGATTCTCGACGATTAAAAAAGAAACATTTAATTAAAAACAAAGTACTTTATAACTATTTCAGTTGAATTTAAGAGTTTTATTTAAAGAAACTTTATTGATAATTAAAAAATATAACTTTTAATTTGTTAATAAAAAACTTTCCAAATGTGCAATAAGATAAGAAAATATATGTGTAATTAGTATAATATATAATGTTTTATTACAATCCAACCAAAATAATTCGATATTTGACAAATATAAAAGATATTTCAAAGAGAGGACAAATGATTTTTCAATAATCTATTTTGCCAACCGTGTGTGTGTGTGTGTGTGTATAGTAAGATTAAAAAGAAGATATTTAATTACAGATTTTAATTTTGAATGAGATTAGAAAAAGAATTATGTAATTTGAACGCAAGTGTGAAGTTGGGAATTGAAATCATAATGTCTGTGATTTGATTAATGATTATTTAAAAACATTTGAATGTGAATGTTGAAAAGAAGAAGAAGAAGAAGAAGAAGAAGAAGAAGAAGAAGAAGAAGAAGAAGAAGAAGAAGAGTTTGATGACAGAGGATGTGAAATGAAATTTGAGGAGTTTAAACCGTGCAAACGTAGAAAGGAATAGGTAAGCCAATTAAAACACAAATTCTATAAAATATAAATATTATTATTAGTTTTTTATTATCATTTTTTAAAAAAAATAAAAAAAAAAATAGTGAATAATTAATTCAAATAAAAGCTGTCTGGATGCGGCTGCACCGGCTCTCGAACCGGTTAAGAGCGACACCTTTCACTATATAACGCGTACTTGTATGAAATTTAGCTCCCATTTACTCCCCGGCAATTCATTCACGGCCCTCCCGGAGCCGGACCCGGAGGTACGGTGGTGTTTTCTCCCTTTGGCCTTATCTTTTCAATCCTTCATGGCTCACTTCCCCCGCCTCTTCCGAATTCTCTTCATGCTTTTCGCTTTATCAGGTTTGCTTTTTTGATCTTGTTTCCTTTACTGCTCTAAAGCTGCATAAAGTGCTCTGGAACTCGTTTCTTGTTTAGTTTAATCGGATAATCAATCGAGAATATTTCAATTTTAGTTACGGGAGTTGTGAATGTGTTCATCCAGTGGAATTCTGTGTTTATTTCTTTAATTCAGTCAGTTGCAGAGGACCGTAACTCTTTCCCCTTCCTCTTTGCTTTTTTGTTTTCTCCTCTGCAACTTTTTCACTGATTTGTTGGATTGAA
>JBBPDI010000005.1:10300116-10323571 GCA_037974545.1 Cucumis variabilis
TTCAAAGGTAATAATCCCTAATCCCTAATTTGTTTGTTTAGGGTTGCATGTTAATTAGTTGTAATTAGAGTAAAAAAAAACCATTTTTTTTGTTGCGCATCTCTTCCTTTTCCATCAAATCCTAATCTCCACAAACATATAATCCTCACCCAACACTCAATTCACTCCAAAATAATTCTACAATTTATAGTTTAACCAAGATAATTCAATTTAAAATTTGTCTTTTTTTTTGGGGGGGGCGTTACAAAAAGTGTGCATTTTTTCTAGATAAGATTAACTTTATTGGGTTTGTTATTTTTGTAAATGGTATTAAAGTTGATAATGAGAAAGTTAAAGCTATCCAAGAATGACAACAATCTAAAAATTCTAGTGAAGTTAGATATTTTCATGGCTTAGCTAGATTTTATAGGAGGTTCATTAAGGACTTTAGGACCATTGCTGCATCACTAGCTGATGGTTAAAAAACATGTTGTTTTCCAATGGGGAGAACCTAAAAAAAGGGCATTTAATATTTTGAAAGAAATATTAAGTTTTGAACCTTCGTTTGCATTACATAATTTTGAAAATACATTTGAAATTGAGTGTGATGCTAGTGGAATAGGGATTGAAGTTGTTTTAATGCAGGAACAAAAATCTTTTATGTACTTTAGCAAGAAATTGAATGGTTTTGCTTTGAACTATTCAACTTATGACAAAGAGTTGTATGCTTTGTAAAGAGCATTACAAACTTTGGCAGCATTATTTATGGCCAATAGAAGTTGTCATCCATTCTGATCATGAAAGTTTGAAGCAGCTCAAAGGATAAGCTAAGTTAAATCGTCATAATGCTAATTGCTAAATGGGTAGAATTCCTTGAATCATTTTCCTATGTGATAATGTATAAAAGTGGTAAGGAAAATATTGTCTTGTTGATGCATAATCTAGAAGATATAGTTTGCTATTTACTTTATCTTCTATATTAATGAGATTTGAGTTTTTGAAAGGAATGCATGAAAATGATTATGATTTTCGTAATTTATTTTCCAAATGTGTGAATGGAACAACAATAAATAATGTTTATGTTTTTGATGGATTTTTGTTTAAGAAAGATAAACTTTACATTCCATAAGGGTTCGTATAGAGATTTTCTTGTAAAGGAAGCATATGGAGGTGGTTTAATGGTTAGTTTTTCTGAACTTAAAACATATGAAGCACTTCAGAGTTATTTTTATTGGCCACATATGCAACATTATGTTCACAAAGTTTGTCGTACATGCATTACATGTCAAGAAGCTAAATCTAAGTGTAGGCCACATGGATTGTATATACCTTTGCCTATCCCTAATGCACCTTGAGCTTATTTGTTTATGGATTTTATTCTTGGTCTTCCTAGGTCTAGGAAAGGGCATGATAGCATATTTGTTGTTGTTGATCATTTTAGCATAAGATTGCATGACATTTCACGTTTCATAGTTAGTGATAAAGATGTCAAGTCCTTAAGTCATTTTTAGAAAGTTTTGTGGAGAAAGTTGGGTACTAAGTTGTTGTTTTCTAGTACATGTCACTCACAAACTGAGGTTGTCAATCAAAAGTTAATAACTTTGTGTAGGAAAATTCTTGAAAAGAATCTTAGAATCTGGGAAGAAATTTTATCTTTTGTTGAGTTTTCTTATAATAGGGCTATCCATAGTGCAACTAAATGTTCTCTTTTTAAAATAGCCTATGGCTTTAACCCTAAGACACCTCTTGATTTATTCCATTGTCAACTAACAAGTTTGTGCATCTTGATGCTAAATCAAAAGCTGAATTCTTCAAGAAGCTTCACAAGCAAGTAAAAGAGAGAGTTGAAAAGCACAATGACAAGGTGGCCAAGCGAGTGAATCAAGGAAGGATACCACTCATTTTAAAATCAGGAGATTGGATTTGGGTTTAGTTTTTAAAAGAGCATTTTTCAAACCAAAGGAAGTCCAAGTTTCATCCAAGGGAAGATGGACAATTTCAAGTTTTAGAAAAGATCAGTGATAATGCATACAAAGTTGATCTATGAGGTAAGTATCATGTATTGAGTACTACATTTAATATCGCTGACTTATCCTTGTTTGATGAAGGTAATTTTGATTCGAGGACGCATCCAGTAGATGGTCACATGTGTGCTTATTATCAAGTTGAAATCTTGCATTTGCAAAATTACTTACTCAAATAATTAAGTTAAGAGCATAGTTTCCTGATTATACAATTAAGAAAATTCGACTTGATAATGTTGGTGAATTTACACCCCAAATATTTGATAATTATTATATGTCTATTGGAATAAGTGTTGAACATCCTGTAGCTCATGTTCACAAAAATGGTTTAGCAGAATTATTTATAAAACATTTTCAATTAATTGCTAGACCCTTGTTTATGAGAGCTAAACTTCCTACATCTGTATAAACACATGCTATTTTGTATGCTACGTCACTTGTGCATATTAGGCCAATAGCTTACCAAAAGTACTCACCATTACAATTAGCATATAGCCATGAGCTAAATATTTTTCATTTGAGAATTTTTGAATGTGTAGTATATATTCTAATTACTCCACCACAACGTACTAGGATAGGTCCTCAAAGGAGGCTAAGAGTATATGTTGGATTTGATTCTCCATCAACTATTAAATATCTTGTACCCTGATGGGTGATGTATTTACTGCACGATTTGCTGTTTGTCATTTTAATGAGACAAATTTCCAACATTAGAGGGAGAAATTAAAAAGATAGAAAAAGTTTATGGAATGTATCATTATTGTCTCATTTAGATCCTCATACAGATCAATGTGAACTTGAGGTTTAGAAAATAATTCATTTGAAAAATATAGTAAATCAGTTACCAAATGCATGTGTAGATGCAAAGAAAGTAACTAAACTACATATAGCAGCTGCAAATGTCCCATCAAAGATTGACATCCTAATGCAACATTTTGTCATTAATGAATCTAGAACATGTCAGACTAGTAGGTTCCAATTATATAAATCCTAAAAAAAGAAATCAAGTCAATAACTCTATTAAGGATGTGGATGTTTTAGAAAAAAACTCAAAATTTGACTTTTTACAGAAATATCAAAGAAAATAAAACAACTAAGGATAATAATAAGATCTCGATAAACTATGTCATGACAAGAAAACCAAACTAATGTAGTTGTTGACAACATTTTTGCATATAATGTTATTCTTAATATTATATCAGAAAATGAGGATTTTGAACCAAAACCTATTGAAGAATGTTGACAGAGAAAAAATTGGTTTTTCTTGAAAGAAGCAATTGACGCAAAATTAAGTTCACTTTCAAAACGTTAAGTTTTTGGATTGATAGTCCAAACACCAAAAGGTGTCAAACCTATGGTATATAAATGAGTATTTATGAGGAAAAGAAAAATAATGAGATCACAAGATATAAAACAAGATTAGTGCACATGGTTTTTCACAAAGATATGGTAATGATTATGAGAAGACATATTCTCCAATGGTAGATACAACCGCATTAAGATTTTTAATCAGCTTGACTATGTATGAAAATCTGAAAATGCATCTTATGGATGTAGTTACAACATATTTATATAAATCTCTTGATGATGATATTTATATAAAAGTCCTAGAAGAATTTAAAATATCTGAAACATATAAATTAAGTTCTCAAGAACTATGTTCAATAAAGTTACAGAAACATTAATTATATGGATTGAAACAATCGGGACGAATGTGGTACAATCGCCTAAGTGAATATTTGTTAAAAGAATGATATCAAAATAACTGAATATGTCCATGCATTTTTATAAAGAAATCATAGTTATGATTTGCTACTATGACTGTATATGTTGATGATTTTAGTATAATCGGAACTCCTAAAGAGCTTTTCAAAGGCAATGTAATATCTTAAGAAAGTGTTCGAGATGAAAGATATCAAAAGAACAAAATTTTGCCTTGGTTTGCAAATTGAGCATCTAGCAGATAACATATTCGTTCATCAATCAACTTATATAGAAAAAGTTTTGAATAAATTTTATATGGATAAAACACATCCATTAAACATTCCCATACATGTTTGTTCACTAGATGTGAAGAAAAATGTATTTCGACCTCAAGATGATAATGAAGAACTCCTTGGTCCAGAAGTACCATATCTTAGTGCAATTGGTGCACCTATGTATCTTGCTAATAATACAAGAAAAATGTATTAGTTAGATGCAGTTTCTTTCCAACAAAAAGACATTGGGAATGGAATTAAATATATACTTCGTTATCTTGAGGAACAATTGACAAGGGAATATTTTATTCAAATAAATCAAATCTTAACTTAGTTAATTTTGAATATTTTGGATATTTATCTGATCTACACAAAGCTAGATCTATTCACATGTGGAGGAACTACTAGGCGATAAGTAAATCAAACCATAACAGCCTCCTCCTCAAATCATGCCAAAATTCTTGCTATTCATGAGGCTAGCCAAGAATGTATATGGTTAAAATTGATAAACTTAACATATTTAGGAATTATGAGGTTTGTATTCTAATAAACTCCTTCCAACAACATTATATAGAGACAACACGACATGTATAGCTCAAATAAAATGGGATTATATTAAAGGTGATAGAACAAAGCACATCTCATCGAAGTTTTTCTATATTCATGATCTTGAAGAAAATGACAATATTACAGTACAACAAATTTATTCAAAGGATAGCTTGGTAGACTTATTTAAAAAATTACTATCTATCGCAACCTTTGAAAAATTAGTGCACAACATTGGAATGCAGCGACTAAGATATCTCAAGTGATGTTAACCATGAGGGGGAGTAAATTTTATTATGGAAAATTGCATTAGATGACAAATTTTTTTTGAAAAAATAGCTCATAACACCTTCTTGATGCATATTGCAAATTTGAAAAATATAACGATAATCAGATGGTAATCTAACAATAATCTGCTTTTAAATTTGCTATTTTTTGCAATTTTGAAAATGTAAGTGACATGAGTTCTATTTTCATAATTTTTTTTTGCTATTTTTGCAAACTTTCCTTTTATTTTTATAAGTATATATGAAATATGTACTCTTTTTTTCTTCACTAGGATTTTTTTTCCATTGAGGTTTTCCCTATTAAGGTTTTAACTTGACATTTTTCATATATGTAATGGACATCTAAGGGGTAGTATTATGAATACTATTAATATAAGTAGATGTCCATTAAGTGTGCTTAGTGGCCATAGCTAGCCACATGTCAACCCTTTTATCATCCAACATACATGCCATGTGTATATCAAATACTCACTCTTAGTGACTAAGTAATCCATAACCTACTTGCACCTTTTTCCAATAAATAGAGGGCTTTGGTGGGTTTGTGAAGACACACTCATATTGGATAGAATTTCAAATAAGTGGGAGAAAGTGTTGAAATTTGAGATTTTGATTTTCCTAATTATTTTATTAATTTTCAAATTTTTTTATTTTTTTATTTATATATTATATTATATAATTTTAATAATATATTTTCTTAATATCCGTGTTTTAGTTTTGCCTTGTTTTTACACCAAAACCCAATTTATTTTTACCCACACCTTTTTTCCCTTTATTTTTTTTTTGAAAAAAGTTTCCTTTCATTTATCTTCTAAATCAACAATTTTCCTCTCACTCCCACCCTCTCTCATAAACACAATTTCTTCTCACTATCACCTCACTATCACAATTTCAATCTTCACTCTCAAAGCCACCCTCCTTCGCACCTGTAGGTTGTTGCCGCATTTGCAGACTTGTCTGCCGCCATTGTCGTCACGATCTAAGTCGTCTGTTGCACCTTCTAGTCTTAAGTTGTTCTTTACCTCTTATTTTTACAACTAAGTTGTGTTCATCTAACTTTTCATCTTTTATTTTACTCTCTATTTTTTATTTTACTTTTTAAACTATTCTTTTGTTGGCTATTGTCTTGCATTCTTCATGCTATTGAATTCAGACTATGTGATTATGCCATAGTACACTAGTTTGGATGTTTTGATTGGGAGTAATTTTTTTGGGGAATGAAGATCATGTGTTTGTAGGAATGCCTCATTTGTAGTTGAGGATAGATTGGTGTCTTATAGAGGTTGGTTGAATACTACGTTTGTGATTCTATGTGTTTTGTGTACGAGGATTGTGTGTCGAGTGGCATAGAATAAGGAGTTGAGAAAAGTTGTGGCTTTGAAATGGTTGTTGGAAGGGATGGATTGAGTTTTGATAACAATGAGATTGCGTTTATTTGAGTGGAAATTTGGGAGTGGAGAAAAGGAAATTTCAAGGTTTTGTTTATGGTTATGTTTTTGACTTGGTGTTTATGTGGTCAAATTATTGTGGAGATGCCATGTGATGTGTTGTCTAAGGAATTATAATCAAAGTGATTATGAGTTTGAAAGTCTGTTCTTACACTTTTTAAATGTTTTGTAGTTGATTTTGAGTCTGGAAGTCACACTTAGATATGTGTAAGTTGTTTTGAGAGAAGAAATTTTTAGTATAAGTTGTTTTGAGAGTTAAAGAAATTTTTAGGACATTTTTAGTTTGAAAAATCACATTTAGGTAGTTTTAACTTGTTTTGAGAGTTAAGTGTCTCTTAGACACTTTTTTTTTTTTTGTACTTTTTAGATTTGGTTTGAGAGTGAAATTGTGGCACTTACACATTTTGAAGTTAATTTTGTGAATTGATGTGCTATTTTTACACAATTTGCAAACTTTTTAGGCTGATTTTGAGTATGAAAATAACACCCAAATATTTGCAAGTTGTTTTTTAGTGTTAAAAGTATCATTTGAACACTATTTAGATGTTTTGTTGTTGGTTTTGAGTTTAAAAGTCACACGTAGGCATTTGTAAGTTGTTTTGAGAGTTAAGACACTTTAGTTGATTTTTAGTTTGGAAGTCACAATTAAGCTAGTTTTAACATCTTTTTGGGTACTTTTTAAGCTAGGTCTGAGAGTGAACCATGACATTTATACATTTTATAGTTATTTTGAAAATTGGAGCGTTGTTTTCGTACTTTTTGAAAATTTTTTAGGTTGGATTTAAGTATGAAAGTAACACTTAATTTCCAAGTTGTTTTTAGAATTAAAATATCACTTACACACTTTTTTTTTATGTTTTCTAGTTGGGTTTGAGTTTGAAAATCACACTTAGACATTTTAAGTTTGAGAGTTAAGACACTTTTTAGGCATTTTTAGTCGGTTTTTAGTTTGAAAGCTACACTTAGGTAGTTTAACTTGTTTTAAGAATTAAGGTGTCACTGGGATACATTTTAGGTTGGGTTTGAGAGTAAAACTGTGGCACTTACATATAGTAGGTTATTTTGTGCCACTTAGACACTTCGTAGTTGGTTTTGAAGCATGAAAAAAAGTACTTAGTTATTTGTAAGTTGTTTTGAGAGTTAAAATAGTATTTTAAAGTTTCTTTGAGCGTTAAAGTATCACTTAGCCACTTTTTATATATTTTATAGTTGGTTTTGAGTTGAAAAGTTACACTTAGGTGTTTGTAATTTATTTTGTTAAAACGTCGGTTATAAACTTTTTAGGTGGTTTTTAGTATGAAAGTTACACTTTTGTAGTTTTAACTTGTTTTAAGAGTTAATGAATCACTTACATTCTAGGTACTTTTTTAAGGTCGGTTTTAAAGTGATTTGTTGCCCTTACACATTTGAAAGTAATTTTGAGATTTTGATTCATATTTTCAAACTTTTTTAATACATTTTGGGTTTTAATTTCTTTAGAGATTTAAAGTGTTACTTAGACAATTTTTAGAGATTTTTTAGTTTTGAGTTTAAAAGACACAGTTAGACTGTCTCACCCTATCCCGCACATGTTCCAACCTCGTGATGCAGTACGTGACACAACTTGAGTAGTTCTGACATTGCAACATGAACGCCAAAGTGCTTAACTTAAGTCCTTCATTCTTGACTTTATTGCCTAATTCAAACTTAAGTTCATACAATCATCACACATAGAACTTTACTTAATATATAACAACTTTATTTAGAAAATCATTCCTTTCATAAGTATTAACATATAGAAAAAATATTACAATTGAACAAGAAATTCAAAAGTAAGCTTTGGAAACATTAAACATTTTTTAAAATCACTCACAGTCCACTTTTTTTCATCAGAACACTTGTCCCTTCTTGTCTGACAAATTCTAAAAAACACTCTTAGCTTTTCTTAACAAAATCTCAGAATAACACCCATTTTCTTCTATCCTCATCTCTTATTTATACAAATCCTAAGTTGGATTAGTCATTCTTAAACTTGTATAAGCTCATTAGCACCTACTTAAGTGCTACATGTATTAGCTTAATATTTTTCATGACCATGCTTAACCTTAACCTTACACGTAAATCATTTGTCAAATCAAGATTAGATGTTTTCTAATCTGGTTTCATCTCGCGTTGAACTTCAAAACGCCTCACTCTTGTGTTGAGCATGTACTTTTCATTTCATCACTAGCTTCAAAACGCAAGCTTCTTCTCAAAACACCACTTCTTTATACTTAATCAAAATGACCCTCATATTTCAGATGCGCGTCTCCCATAGACATTTGTAAGTTATTTAGAGAGTTAAGACACATTTTAGGTGAATTTTTGTTGGTTTTGTGTATGAAAGTCAACTTGGATATTTTAAATTGTTTCCATAGTTAAAATGTCATTTAGATCATGTTTAGGGATTTTGTGTTTGGTTTTGAGTTTGGAAGAAAAATTTAGATAGTTGTAAATCGTTATGGGAGTTAATTCAATTTTTAGATGATTTTTTTTTGTTGGTTTTTAGTATCAAAGTCATTCTTAGGTAGTTTAAACTTATTTTTAGAGTTAATGTTGTTACTTAGACACTTTTAACTAGTTTTAGAGTTAAGGAAACACTTTAACATTTCTAGGAAGCTTTTTAGGTTGGTACTGAGTTTCTAAGTCACACTTAGCCATTTTAAAGTTGTTTTGATAGTTAAAGTGACACTTAGATTCATCTTCGTTACTTTTTAGGTTGGTTTTGAGTTTGAAAGTCACATTTAGACATTAGTTGTTTTGAGATTGAAGTGGCACTTTAACGTCGTTTTGGTACTTTTTAAGTTTGTTTTAGAGTGAAATGTTGTACTTACAGATTTTGAAGTTAAAAAAATCTCAATCATTCAAGCATGCATTGATATTATGTGTGGATATCTTGTAACCACGTTAGCCAATCATGCATATATATTTTATTTTTATTGTATGCTTGAGTTGTAATATGTTGTGGCCATCTTGCACCTACGTTAGTCAACCATGTAATATGTTGTGGTTTAAAGCATATGTGGATTAAAAATTATGGAATTATTTCATGTTTAGGCCTTAATGTAAATTTGGTAACTTGATTGTTTTCTCAAGAACCTAAACGAAATGGACCTTTTGAATTGTTTTGATAGGTGTCGAGTGACTATATAGCATATGGGACTCGAACCTCATGCATATGAATTTACTTCATTAATTTTGATATTTGATTAATTTGAAACAAGTAAGGTTTAACATGTTGTTCTTATTCATATTAATATACCTTTTTCAGGTTTCGAAACATGTCCTTGCCCTTGCGTTCTTGGGCGCGAATGCGACTTCAGCAACCTCAGCTACTAAGTGAAACACCAAAACACCCGTTAAACTCAAACTTTATTCTTTAAAACATGTCATGTGATAAGAACTCAGCACTTTAAGGTTGAATATAACTTAACAATTTTTATTAACTTCACGCAATTTGGTACAAATACAGATAACCTTTTTTAAGAAAACTAAACTAAGCACCCTTTTAAGAAAACTAAACTAAGCTTTAAAACTTAAACGTCTAGCAACTCACCTCCTTTTAACAGCCTCAATGCCTCCCTTGCCTGAGAAAGGAAAACTTAAAACATAAGCCTAATGCTTGGCAAATGACTTTTTAGGAAAACCTTTTGGGGAAAACAAATGCATACGATAAAACTTTCTTATTATCAGAAACATCATAACGCTACATTACGCATTTAAATAACCAAATCACATTAGTCTCTACCTATTACTTGTTTGGACATTGAACTTCCTCAACGCATAGACTACTGTGATGATTCATCTCACCATTAGTATCTCTGTGCACCTTCGTTTAATTTCAGTTGCTCTGGCGATAGACTAGAATACATACCACTCAATGCATTCAATCATTTTTCTACCAAGTAGACCACTCAATGCAGGACAACCTTTACTCTTATGTGCACATAATAGAAAAGTCATGATGAGAATAAAGGTAATGGTTTACTCGCATAAAAACATTTCATACAAGCAACATAAAATGAAATACTTTATCATGGAAACACTTTAACTTGAAAACATACCGTCAAAAAGTCATACTTTTCTTATAAACATAAATAAGATTATCACATGCATTGTACTATACATAACATACATGACTTTGAAAGAAAGTTTTAGAAATCTATGTTATTTCTCTTTGGAAGGGTCACTCACAAAGCCTAATGGTATCTTCTTTTCTAATCCATTCTTATCGTATAACTTCAAAGTCTCCTCTTCTCGTTTGTTCTTTCTTTGACCAAGCTTAAGCTTAGAGCTTCTTTGAAACTTTTCCTTTGAGCTTACAATACTTATTTATGCTAAACCTAAACCTAATTAGTCATCCTTAAACTCAAATAAGTTGTTAGCTCCTTCTTTGTAACTTAACCGTGTAGGTTTAATATTTCTTTTAATCATAATTAACTTTATCCCAAAACGTAACTTTCTAGTAAATCCAGATTAGCGAGTCCTTTAGATTTCTTACCTTCCTTTCCTTGCTTGGCCCTTCCTCTCCTAGCTAAAAATTCATTTTTCTTCCTCGCGATGCCTAGCCAAAACACATACTACACCTTCCTTGCGTCGCGTAGCTAGCACGCAACCTTCCTTCAAAACGCCTAATAACTATACTTATTAGTTACAACCTCCACAATCCTTTTATTCCAAAATACGGGTTTCAAAGAGAGTTCTACCAAAGAGACAATGTTAGTGGATAAAAAGTCTTTTTTGTTGACGTACTTTGTATGAGCAGAAATGTCTTTTCTATCCATTGTTTACTTACGTGGTCATTTTTGCCAATGAAACGTCAACAAATGTGGATAAAGGAAAAGATAACTTTGGTTTCGACCATGATGCATGTCCACGCAAAAAAAAACGTCGATAGATCCTTTGCGCACCCCTTTTCTAAGATTTGTCAACGTTTTTCTATGTCGGCAGAGACCAAAGTTCTTGTTGTCGATCAAACTTCTTTGACACCCTTTGGTATAGGGTGAGTATCGCTTCAAAGATAAGCATGAAACTATTGGGTCTTATGTCCTAAAACTCGTAAATAATAAATGTAAATAATTGAACATTATCAATAAAGTGTTATTGTTATCATTTCCAAAAGTTATTGATTTTTTATTATTAAACTTGTCTTAATAACCCTAAATCCAATAAATTAACATCTGAAACTATCTAATGAGTTTTGAATAGTATGTAAAGATATACAATGATCAATGTTCAAGATACAATTAGCTATGGTGTATGGATAAGATTGGGTACCTTATATCCTAGTAACATCATGGATATAACTCACTTTGTATTTGATACGTTGTTCTTGTAGGTGACATGCGAGTGTGGGTTTTTCATTCAATGAGTTTGCATAAGATCGAACCATGAAGTAGTAACAAACTTGATGTAAACTTCGTTGACTCATTAGGTTTTTATTTCAATAGGATGATCTAGCCAACTTAGTATTATTTAGCATATTATGGACTTCTGTTTACGAAGGATTTCCCTTTGATTTGTGTGAGTGAGAGTGGTCAGTTAGTTGACTCAATAAGTCTATCATTTTGGAAACAAAATTGAGTGGAGAGTTAGAGACATTATCTTACAAGATGAAATTCACTCATTAACCAATTAATCTTATATCGTCAGAGCTTCTTATCGGTAGGTTGATTAGTTCCCATTCTTAGTTTGTAAAATATATTGAAGTTATTAATATAACGTGTGGTGATATATTATAATATAAAATTTATATTTTAATTAAACTTTACTGTATAAATTTAATTGTAGAAAGAATTCAAAATTGCTTTAGGAGGAAATTATATATTTGAAGGAGTTCAAATATAAATTTAATACGAATGGAAGTCGTATTAAAACTATATGTTAAAATTAATGTGTATTAGATACACATTAACACAATAGGTCATGAGAGAAATAAAATTGAATTTGTCTTTAAATATGTGCTATTTAATTTGGTAATTAATTAATTAAAAAATTAAATAATGGAAAATTGTAAAAAATAACAAATTTGACAAAATATATACTAATATATAGCAAAATTTTAAAATTCTATCAATAATAGACATTGATAGCCACTGATATGCTTCTATTAGTGGCATTGATAAACAGTGATAGAAGTCTATCCGTAGGTAGCATTGATAGAATCCAAAATTTTGTTATAGCTTGTAAATATTTTAATTTATTTTACTATTTTTAAAAATGTCCCTTAAATAATTAATTTAATTAGTTAAATTAAAATTATATATTACGTGAAAGATGTTTATTTAGAATTTAAATGAAAATAGATATGATTAATTACTAGGAAAATTGTCAAAAAATAATAAAATGGACCAAATATTTACACTACATAGAAAAATCAACTATAATAATTTTTAATTTTTTTTTTTTTTTTTTTTTTTGTATATGAAGGCTAAATAGTTTGTTAACAGACAATTGTTTGTGACTCTGGATTGAAAGTAAGTTTTGTGTTACTTTGTAATCTTTATATTTCAATTTGAAAAGCTTGTCTTGTCACAGTTTTTTATTAGTTATCTATAATTAAATTGTTAGTGTATACCGTGGGTATTTCGAAATCCCAATTTGTTGTTTTGATCCTGGTAAATGGCTTCCGCTACATTAGGGATCTTATCTCTATTGAAACGTTATGTGAAGCTAATGAGAATCGTGTGCTGGAAAAACAAAAATATTAGCTGAATAAACTTGAAAATGAACTTAAAACTACTTATAATAAAAAGCTTACATGAATAGCTACTTAGGTTTGTACTAATTAATGCATTAATGAAGGTATAATGAATGAATGTTATCCAAATAGAGTTTAAGTTTAGTTTCTATTGTCCCTTGTTTAGAGTATTGCCACCACCCTCGTCACGAAAACCAACATCCATTATTATAAAGATTATCAAATTGATATGAAGATTATTATCACAATAAACAGAAAATCATACATAAAATATAGATTTGAGTCCAACTAATTCAAGTTGTCTCCTTAAGACAAATTTACTCACCCTAGTACTTGAGTAATATGGAGAGTAATTGCCTCTTAGGATAAAACAAATCACCTTTCTTCTAAGTGTAGCATCTCATATAGAAGATCAACAAACGAAACCTTGTGGATCTACCCAATGTGTATATGGAGAGAAATTCGTTTTTAGAAGACAAAAGATTATTGATTTAAATATTCTCTCAAGAAGGACTTATTTATAGACTTATTCGTAGTCATTCGAAAAGTCATGTCCTTTCTATAATTTAGTTATTAATACTTTTCATGAAGTGATGCATCCACTTATGATGCATCTATTTATGAAGAATCACAAATACTAACCATTTATTCGAACAATCTCTCCCATAAATGGTAAATTGACAAATGGGAGAAAATAAGCGTTTGGTATTTTCCAATGGAGAACCTACATGAGGATAAGTAGTATAAGGTTTAAACTTTTCCTAGTGAACATCAATATAGTTTACTTGGTTAATCGGTGGACATGATACCTTGAACTGTCAACCATTCTAGAGTAAACTAAAACAATAGATATCACACAGCTTCTCATTGTAACAAAGTTTGTTCTCAAGGTTGTGTTTATTTTGGCCTTGGAAACCACCTGGTCTCATGAGTGTTTTAGAGAATTTTGCCTTAAAATTCTCACAAAAGCAGCTCCTTCACACTCACATAGGTGATTTCTGTACAGAACATCATATACGCTCTTTTCATTAATAAATGCCACTTAGAGAAATCATTAAAACCATAAAGCTTACCCTAAAACCATACTAGAACTACCTCATCATTTGTAGAATGGGTGAAATCTTTTAATGCAATGCTTATTATATTATCTAGTGATCGATTTTCCCGTTGAACCTAGATCTTGGGATCTCCAGTCAACTAGGTTGGGTTGCCTCTTTGGACAAGTTCATATTATAGGCTTTAATCCCATTCTTTTTTATGAATTTTCAACCAACTGCCTAGTTAAGTCTTTAGTAAGTGGATCCATTATATTATCTTCCGACCTCACAAAGTCAATTGTGATAATTCCACTAGAGAGTAGTTGTCTGACTGTATTATGTCTCCGTTGTATATGTCGAGATTTACCATTATACATAATATTTCATGTCCTTTCAATAGCTGCCTAGCTATCATTATGTATACATCTTGTAGGCACTGGATTAGACTAATTGGAAATTTCTTCCAAAAAATTTCGAAGCCATTCTGCTTTTTCTCCAGCCTTGTCTAAAGATATAAATTCAGATTCCATTGTGGATCATGCTATACATGTTTGTTTGGAAGATTTCCAAGATACAACACCACCTTCAAGGGTAAAAAGTAATCACTTGTAGATTTGGAGTCTTTAGTGCTTGATATCCAATTGGCATCACTATAACCTTCAAGTACACTAGGATATCGAGTATAGTGTAATCTATAATTTTTAGTATGCTTTAATTATTCCAAAATTCTCAAGATAGTTTTCCAATGTTCTTGACCTAGATTACTTGTATAGCAACTTAACTTGCTTACAACATATGCTATATCAGGACCTGTACAACTCATGATGTACATCAAACTACCAATGATGCAAGAGTATTTTAATTGTGTTATACTATCTCTATTTATTTTACCTAAATGGAGACTAACATCAATCAGGGTCTTTGCAATCATAATGTCATGTTTTTTATATTTCTTTAATATTTTATTAACATAATGTGATTGAGATAGCACTAACCCTTGTGAGGTTCTAGAAATTTTAATACCTAGAATAACATCTGTGACACTCATTTCTTTCATCTCAAATTTATTAGCCAACATTTATTTGGTAGCCTTGATAATGTTGATATTGCTACCTATAATTAACATGTCATCAACATATAGCCACACAATGACATGGCCATTCTTATTGCTTTTGACATATACACATTTGTCACATTCGTTGATTTGAAACCCATTGGCCATCATTACACTGTCAAACTTTTCATGCCATTGTTTTGGTGCTTGTTTTAGTCCATAAAGAGATCTAATTAATTTACAAACTTTATTCTCTTGATCGGGAGAAACAAAAGCTTCAGGTTGTAGCATGTAGGTCTCTTCATCTAACTCACCATTTAAAAATGTTGTTTTGACATCCACTTGTTGTATCTAATATCTATGCAAAGCTGATATTGCTATGAGCATGTGAATAGAAGTAATTCTAGTAATTGGTGAGTATGTATCAAAATAGTCAAGTCCTTCTTGTTGCTTGAAACCTTTGGCGATAAGTCTTGCTTTATATTTATCTATTGACCCATCGGTCTTCATTTTCCATTTGAAAATCCATTTGCAACCAAGTGGTTTACTTCCTAATGGAAGATCAACTAACTTCCAAGTATGGTTATGCATAACATTTCACTATTCATAGCCTCTTCCCAATATGGAGCTTCTGGAGAGGACATGGCCTCTTTAAATGTTTGAGGTTCGTTTTCTAACAAATATGTTAAAAAATCAGGCCCAAATGATTTTGAAATCCTCATCCTTTTACTTTGTCTGAGTTCCTTATCCTTGTTTAACTCAACATTTGATCTATTATGAAATTCACTCGTTATAATATTAAAAGAACGTTTTTGTAATCTTGTTTCACAAGACATTTCAGGTGGAAAAAAATTCTCAAAGAATGTTGCATTCCTTGATTCCATGATTATATTAACATGTATATCTGAAATATCTGATTTATGAACTAGAAATTGATATACACAACTATTACTAGCATAACCAATGAATACGCAATCAACAGTTTTTGGTCCTATTTTAACCATTTTAGGTTTAGGCATGACAACCTTTACTTGGAACCCCCACACTTTTAAAAATTTGTATGAAAGTTTTCTTTCTTCCCATTTTTCATAAGAAATATTTTATGACTTCTTATGAGTATTCGGTTTAATAAACAATTTGTTGTCAACAAATTAAAGGGTGAAATTAACAAACTACAAAGTAAAGTTTGTAAAACCAATAAATTTTATTTTAATAACAAAACTAGGTATTAGCAAGACAAACGAAGGAGAAACAATTGCATTCAAATTAAACCAAACCAAATAATCACACATCCTATGCCAAACCCCCTTGATATATTAAGTGATTGTCGGTCATGGCAGTAATATCAATCACAATAAACAAAACCGCCAGCTTTCAAAACTTACAACATTGGTAAAGAACCACGGTTTGGGTTTAACAGAGCATTCAAAAACGAAATCCTACCAAAAACAAAAATGTAAAGAAAACATTGAGAAGAACAAAAATCTGATAAACCTTTAATTATCAATTTAAAAAATCCAGACCAACAAGAAACATACAACAAATAGACACAAATAGAGAGAAAAACACAAAAAAAAACTAACACAACCCAATGAAAATAATTTTACAATAAATAAAACAAAAGAACCCAAATCAATATACATAGTTAATAAACAAATGAGGCATACTACAGAAAGGAAGAAAAAACCCATTAAAAAGAGGAAAAATCAATAAAAAAATAAAGAAAAGAAAAATGGGTGGGGTGGGGGGAACTGCGAATGTGGAGTGGATTTAAGAAGGAGAAAGGAAATGCGAACAAAATGAAAAGAAAAAGAGATGAATCGGAAGCACTTTGCTTTGTTTTTGGATTGTACATAATTATTGAATGCACTTTGTCTTGTTCTTTTCATCTTCTTCTTCCTGGATTGACGATGAACAATGTTTGGAAATGGACGGTAAACAACGTCTGAGGATGTTCGACGGCGTGCGAAAACGGGACGTGATGGTTGGATTGAGGGTGGATGCCGAAATCATGAAGTTTGAAATTTTCGTTTGCGTGAGGGTTTAATAATTGGGAAAAATATGATTTTAATAAACTTTTCATCTAAAATAAATTTTATTTTAATAAATTAAAGAAATTATTTTTAGTATCTTTTATGACAACAAATAACCGTCGTGTAAGGTAAAATCCAAAAAATTTTGTCTTTTCCTAAAAAAAACGTTGATTTCCTCCCTTCATTTGTGGGATGTACAATTGTCGTAATAGATACTTTTTATTGTAGTGTCTCCCCACAAATTTTGAGGTAAACTTGAACGCAATGCTTATAAGTTCAAGTTTGATGAATAATGTCATGTTCTGAACAAAATTCATTGGATTAAGGTGAGAAAGGAGCAGTAGTTTGGTGAATAATGTCATGTTCTGAACAAAATTCACTACAAGAAATATGGTCTTTAGTGTCGGTTTAAAACCGATATTAATAACCTTTAGTGTCGGTTGGCAACCGACATCTATGCTAGTGTTATTAAAGGTCTTTAATGTCGTTTTTGCTTTGATGTCGGTTTAAAAATGATATTAAAGACCTCATTAATGTCGATTTAAAAACGACATTAAAGGCCTTTAATATCGTTTTTAAACCGACATTTTTATGGTGTTATTGAAGATCTTTAGTGTCGGTTGGCCTTTGATGTCGTTTTAAAACCGACATTAAAGTCTTGTTTTTTATAAATTTTTATAAATTTATTTTTATTTAATTGTTGCGTTATTGTCCATTTTTTATAAACCGACATTGGATACCTGTAGATAAATATTTTTTCTTATGCCAACAAATCAATAAAATTAATATTATTTTAGAAACTATAATATTTTTCTTTTACATTTGCATACACAAAATGAAATCTTAATATTGTGTTTGTTTATTCATTCTACAATAATACATGAAACAAGATTCTAATACAAGACTTAAATAAGAAATCATAAATGCTTTCCCAATCTTCAATATTTAATCTTCAACGATTGCCTAGCTATCAACACAATCGCTTAGCTTTCAACCCGATATGACTTCAATCATTCTACAAACAATATCAAAATAAACCATTTAATCTTTAGAATTCTAACAAGGTAGCTTTGGAAAAAAATGTGGCATCTTAGCAATTTCGATGCACTAAATAAGAGAGATTATGATACTTTGGATGGGAATTTCAGTCAAATCACAAAAATTTATATTCACATCTAGCCAATGATGATAATCTAAAACAATCTCACTATAAGTGAAAAGACATTAGTACAACCTTAAAAAATAAAACTATCATGTCATGAGAGAGTATATTACCTACAAGAAAAGATGAATATAAAGTATTAGAGAAGATGATCCCAAGAAGTTATAAAGTTAATTTTAATAAGATGATAAAAAGTATAAAAAGCATCAGGTAACTACATATCCTTATAAATTACACCATATAATATATCTCTGCTTTAGTATCATATCTAGTTGATAAGAGCAAACTATATATTGAATAAATAAGAGTTTTGAGGAACAATACTTATCTTACATTCTGAAGCACCCCTTAATTATTTGAAAGACTCCTAAAACAATACAATCATATATATTTTTAAAATCAAAACTTAATTTATGTATATCTATTCCACTACTCAGTTTGCACAAAGCATGACCTAAAAAGGGTTACACATTGAAAGAATAACACTTCCAAAGGAAAAGAGAATAAAGAAAAGAAAAGAAATTTCTAGCTGTAGAATTCAACACTTAAAATATCTACAAAATCAGTATACACTTTTCCACACTTCCATGGAAAACCAATCATATTTGTTATAGAATTCAACACTAAAAAACTAGCATACACTATTTGTAACACTCCGAGCTCTAACATATTTATTTATTTTATTTAATTACCTCATTATTTAAAGATTTTAAAATTTTGGGTGTTATTTTTTTTATTACACTTAGTGTGGAAAAGAAATTATCTAATGAGAAAGAAAAGAATTTAAGGAGGAAAAAGAAATTGGAAAGATAATAGGAAAAAGGAATTGGAAAGGTAATAATAATAATAATAATTATTATATTATTATTATTCTTTATTATTACTATTCAATAAAAAAAAAGGAAAATTTCTCAAACGCCGCCACCCCAAGTCCCATTCATCCCACCGCAACCCAGATCCTTCTCCGTCACCTCCAGTAGCCGAGTCGACAAGGCTTGCATCACACGGGTCGCACGAGCCATTCGCCGGGGGTCAAGCTCGCAAGCACCGTCGCCCAAATCCCCTCCATTTGTCGTGCGTTCCATTTTGCGAAGCCGACACATAACCCCTCTGACCGAGTCATCTACCTTCCTCCACTCTGTTTTGCCTTCGTTTTGCAAGCGTTGCTACGTTCGTCGGAGTGTCGCACCACACCTCCGTCTGCTGACTATGAAACAGCCACCGCTGGTCCTCTATCCAAGTCTACGCTTGCCGATTCCAATTTTTTTTTCTAGGTTAAAGTTTCTGCCTTGCTTTGGGTAGTGGTGGTAAGGATGAAATTTATGGATTTTGTGGTTTGGCATTGTAAAAGTATTGAGTTGTAATGTTGATTAATTGGTTGGATTGATATTTCTTGAATCTACTATTTGAAGGAGCAAACCCTTGGATTTTCAATAGTTTGGGTTGGAGTTCGATCCTCCATTTGCTTTTGGTAAGTTGTGAAATTTCACCATTTGGGAGAATTCGATGGATGAAGTTACCTGGAAGATTGTGTGACTTTCTGTTTGCTTATGTTTAGGTTTGTTGTTCGTGGACTTTAGTGCGGTTAAGGAGCTTACCTAATGTGAGGTACTACTGGACCCAACGATGAAATTGAGATGTGCTGTCTGTATGAAATTTTTATTGATCTGGGATTACTGCCTAATATGAACTTTTGAAATTGATGACTGTTAGGCTGATGAATTCTATTGAACCGAGGTGACTGATTGATGTGTATATTTGGTTATGACTTAATTGGAAACCTTGTGTGGATTGAATCGTGAGTTGTTGACCGTTATGTAGGGCATGAGTGGTGTTGTAGATAGGATTAAACGAACCAAATTGAATTGACTGAATTGAGGAGAGCGATGTTTATGTACAAGTTGATTCGTTGAGGAACCGCTATGATATTGTTCAGTTAGGTGTTGGATTGTATTACTTCACTGGAAATGTGTTGAACTGAAAAAATGAATTGATGGTAAATTAAATTATTATTTGTTGACTGACTAGGCATGCTAGATTGGACTGGTTAAATGTTTATATTAGACTGAGGGGGAAAATTGTTAGCTTTGTCTATTAGGTAGTGTGCTTTGCAGGTATCCTACGGGATCGCCCCATGTTGTGCATCATTCAGGAGCACTAGACTGATATGTGCTTCCTGTAGAGCACTAGACTGATATATATGTCCTGTAGGGCATTAGACTAATTATGTCTGTCCCTACGGGGTCACAAGACTGATAAAGTGTAGGGCACACCTAATTGGAAGTTAACAGTTTTAAAATTTTCCTCTAACAGGACCAATAGTGGGTCTCTTACTAAGTATATTTATACTCACTCTTTTATGTTTAATTTTTTCAGGCAACGGTAACAAGGGAGGTGAACCGACGAGGGGCAAGAAGGAGCCATGATTGCCACAGGAGGTGTCTTTCAAACTGCTTCCGCTGATTGTCTATGTTTTATGGGTTTTTCCTTAGTAGTTGAGACTGTTAGGGGTTTTCTTTTCGTGACTTAACTTTCTTTTGATATTTAAACTAAACTTTCAAACTTTGTTTTTAATTAGGGCCCGAACCTTTTATAAATTCTCCTTGTTGTTGTGAAAATTTTATTTAAACTGCCCAGTTTTATGTTTAAGTATAGGTCTAGTATTCAAGTAACAATCGTTGTTAATTCGAGAATTTGGGTCGTTACACTATTCCACGCTTCCATGGCAAACCAATAAAAAAATTGTTTCATGCTTGCTAACTATAAAATGCCTATTACTCCATGGCAAAACAATAATATTTCTATTTCACCTAAAATGCACAAGATCCAACACCTAATATACCAGCACACTTTTCCATACTTCCATATAATACTACAACAACAATACACATCATCCAACACCTATATATAATCACATATCAATCAAAACACTATATGCAACCACTATAAGTGAAAACTCAAAATCTAAAACTAATATGTAAAATCATGATATATTAAAAAACTAAAGTATGTGTACAACAAGTTCCTCCACTAACTAAAGTATGTACACCAAATACACATTTTTCACTCTTCCATATTATACTACAACAAATGTAATGACAGTAAAAAACTATAATACAACACCTACTTCAAAAACCACAAGTAAAATGCTACAAGCAGAAAAACCCAAAAGTAAAGTATGTACAACAACCAGTTCCTTCACAAACTAAAGTTAATTAGTAACTTATATATTATTTAAAAAAACATTTAAAAGCTTACAGAAATCAGCTAACAAAACTTGTGCATTTTGTTCGAATCTCGTCAATCTCCTCTTGTCTATATGCATTTTTTGTATTGAATTACACAAAAAGAAAGGCATGGAAAGAATGAGTTTAGATCATTTATTTAATTGTAACATATAAAAAGTGAAGATAGAAACTAAGAAGGCTAGTGATAGGAGTACTAGAATTATGCACTATTTCGTTCATATACTTTTGGACATAATACCTACATCCTACAAAATCCAATTGACGAGGGCACTGCATATAGATAAATTGGATAGAAATTATTCTTATGTTTCATTGAAAATAATTATGTGTCAATTCAAATTACCTTTATAGGCTTCCATTTTAGAGTTGACCGATAATGTTGTAAATCGTGCTTAGCTTGCCATGTTTTTAATCCTTTATTCATTTGGAAACATTAGAATTAGATGACTATTGAAAGGAGAGACAAATAGCACACACCAATTTATGTGAAAACCCGAGTATCAGGAGAAATACCATGATTGTTTGTTGTTGTTATTTTCTAATGAATAATACAATAGGTACAAAAATGAATAAATAGGGTAAACAATGAAATAAAAAAAGAAAAGATATAGTAAAAAAGGAAAACATTCCCATAATCTTTTCATAACTATTCTAGGATTAATAAGGAAAAAATCTAGAAAATAAGTAAAGGATTTCAACACTCTCCCTCAAGTTAGGACGTAAATATCAATAAGGCCCAACTTGCTAACACAAAAGTCAAAGTTTGGTATAAGAAGCCCCTTAGTAAGAACATCAACAACTTGTTCACTCGAAGGCATGTACGGAATACATATGCTCCCACTATCAAGTCTTTCTTTGATGAAATGCCGATCAATCTCAACATGTTTGGTTCTATCATGTTGAACAGAGTTGTTAGCAATACTAATAGTAGCTTTATTATCACAAAAAAGCTTCAATGGTGTCTCACATTCCTAATGAAGATCTGACAGGACTTTCTAAAGCCAAATTTCCTAACATATTCCCAAACTCATAGCTCTGTATTCGGCCTCAACGCTACTCCTGGCCACAACACTTTTCTTTTTACTCCTCCAAGTTACAAGATTGCCCCAAACAAAGGTACAATAACAAGAGATGGACTTTCTATCAACAATAGATCCTACCCAATCGGAGTCATTATATGACTCAATGGTTTTTATGTCTATTTTTCTAAACATCAGCCCTTTACCAGGTGTTGATTTCAAGTATCTCAAAATTCTGTTGACAACTTTCATGTGTTCCTCAGAAGGAGCCTGCATAAACTGGCTGACAACACTCACAGCAAAGGAAATATCAGGACGAGTATGGGATAAGTAAATTAATTTACCCACGAGGCGCTGATATTGTTCTTTATCAACTAGAACTTGATCATCAGAGTGTCCTAGTTTACAGTTGAATTCAATAGGAGTGTCAGTAAAGCGACATCCTAACATACTTGTCTCGATTAGCAAATCAATGATGTATTTTCTTTGAGACACAGAGATACCTTCTTTAGATCTGGTCACTTCCATTCCAAGGAAATATTTCAGATTTCCCAAATCCTTGATTTCAAATTCATCACCCATTCTCTACTTTAATTGACTGATTTCTGTCTGAACATCTCCAGTCAAAACAATGTCATCCACATAAACTATCATAACAGCAATCTTCCCTGTCTTGGAAACCTTTGTAAATAAAGTGTGATCAGAGTCTCCCTGACTATATCCTTGGGACTTGACAAAGTTAATGAATCTGTCAAACCATGCTCTGGGAGACTGTTTCAGACCATATATGAATTTCTGGAGTTTACACACATGCTGACCAAATTAGGCTTCAAATCCAGGCGGGGGACTCATGTAGACTTCCTCCACAAGGTCTCCATTCAAAAAGGCATTCTTAACATCTAGTTGGTACAGAGGCCAATCTTT
>JBBPDI010000005.1:10323671-10340534 GCA_037974545.1 Cucumis variabilis
GAAATCCAAGATAAAATGAAGCTGTATTCGTATTCACATTTAACAATAAACATAGCTTTTCATTTTCAATTTCCTTTTCTTCACATTCTATTCGCCTTACTTTGGGTAGGGGTCTAACAAAACCAATTGTTACCTATTCGACTTGCCGAGAAACTCAACCACGAGGCAATAGTGTACGTTCATGAGTTTCATTATTATGAAAGATGGTATAATTAAACAGAGATTAAAGTCGAAAGAACGATCTCAAGTTAAATTACAAAATTAAACCAAGGAGAATAAAGGAGAGAACAAAATAGAAACTAACCCATTCTGGAGGAATCAATTGGATTTCTAAATAAGAAGATGAGCAAACGAACGGTTCTAAGACTAAACCTTTGGTAGCCAGAAGAAAGGGCTTGCTGCAATTCATTCTCATCAATGAATCCACTTCTATCTCTATCCACCATTTGAAAGCTCCTAATTACCTCAGGGCTGGTCCCCGGAGGAAAACCATAAGACCCATAAGAAGAAACCCCACCATAATTGGAACCATAAGGTTGCGGCTGATTCTGTTCGGAGTGATACGGCGAAGCGGTCGCATGAGAATATTCATGGCCTTGTGTTTCCGGCGCCGATGGAGCGGACGGTGCAGAGGCGGAATGGGAATTGGAATTGGAATTGGAGCTGGAATTGGAATAGGAAGTGAATCTATTAAAGAAGGACGCCATTGATGGCCAAAAAGAAACAAGAAATGGGCAATAAATTTAGGATCTGAAAGAGCAAAGAATCAAAAAGGTATTCGAATCTGGGAACTTTTTTTGAGATGAAACGGTGGTCAGATTCTGGGTGGATTCAAAATGAAAAAAAAAATTGGAAAAGGAAGAATAAGAGAGATGCAACAGAGGAAGCAAAAGGGAATTCGAAGACGAATTTATGTTAAACCATACGCGGTTGCTTGCTTCAATGGAAGATAAAATTGGGGATTTTGGGTGTTCATTTCGCGTCCATTTCTTCAAAGGTTCATCTTGATTGATGATAAACAGGAAAGTACCATGAAATGTGATTTGGCATTGGCGAGAGATGATTCTAGATACGAAGGCCCTTTTTACCCATTTAATTTTACGTTCTTCATCCTCTTTTCCAACTTAAATTACAATATTTTTATACAAATAATTATTATTTTCAAGGTTGTGTTTTGAAAAATGAACAACGGTCATCTGAGTCAACAAAAACATATACAGATTGAGTTCACCTTATGTTCCTAATAAATATTTTTGTAATCCAAAATTTAAAATGTACAATTATATTAAATTTATATTACTTAATACAATATTTTTCTAATATTATTAATATGAAAAAATTAGAGATATCATACCGCTTTTGTAGTAGAAGAGATTATCTCCTTTTAAATTTGTTACTTTTACAATTTAATAAATAAAGTGACTTTAAATTAATGCTTACATACCCAACAGCAAGAGTTTGAGTTATTACTAATTTGATTTTATCAAATGAAACTTTAGAAAAATGTGTAAACATTCAAATATCACAAACATGAATGAAAATTTAAAAATACTTACCATCTTTGAACTTTAAATAAAAATACCTTAATCGAATGTAGGGCCTTTAGCCTTCTTGGTATTCCAATTAATCGATTTCGTTAGCCAAAAAGTCTTATTTGGAGGCACCGGCAAATTTTGTATAGATCCAAGGGCTCGAACTCTCTCTCAACTTTATCGTCTTTATATAATATGTATAAAGAAAACTAATTAAAATTTAATATTTGTAGGCAATTCAATAGTAACTATGCTTATCAACCTCCATCCAACCAAAGGTCAAGTCTTATTAATATAGTTTTTTTTTATATATTTTTATTTTTTCTCTAAATAAATTTTGTAGACCGTATAAATATATTTTGTTAGAGGTAAAGAGGTTTTTGTTGTAATTATATATATTTTTATTATATATATTTATTTAGGAAAAAGTAAAAAGGTGAAGTGAGCTTGGGGTATTTAATACACTTAGAATCCGTGCATTTACTAAAAAGGGAAAAGAAATTATTCTTTCGAGTTTTTATCTTCTTCCTTATGAGGACCGTCACTTTTTTTCATGGAATTTCTTTTCGGCCGCTCGTTCACCTCCATCGTCGATGCCCACCACCCACATGTCTCCGCCATCTCACTCTGCTACCCACTGCTGGATCGCCGCTACTCATCAGTGGGTTTTGGGTGAGTTTTTGACAAATAGTTGGTGTTTTGTTATGGGTTTTGAATATCCATTAAAGATTAAGTTAAGAATTTATTTTGAGATAAAATTAGGAATTTTTTTTTTCTTGCTTATTTAAAGGTTTAATTGAAACTTTGGGAGTTTATTTATGATTTTCCCAACAAGATTGAGTTTGGAATTTGAATCTCAATTGGTAGGTGAAATGGGAGAATTAAATATTGGATTAAAATTGATAATCTTATTAGATAAAAATATTAATTTAAATTCGTTATGTTTAGGTTGATGTAACGACTCAACTTTTTATACTAATTTGAGTTCGTTAGCTTAAAGATAAATAACAATTTTAACAATTTCTTGGAAAGAGAAAAACTTAATTTTCATTAAAAATACCATGAAAACATGTTGTAGTGGGTTTTACAAATTTTAAGGATAATAAAAACAAATAAAAAAAATATTTAAGCTCCAAACGCTAAAAACAAACCATGAAAAGCGGAAGCAAAATTGTACCCATATGACACGTCACATATCCTTCCTATCTCACTCGTCAGATTTCCTCTATTTTTACCTTTGCCAGAAATATTAAACATAGAAAAGAATGAGTATAAACACATAAGGATCCACTACTAGTCCCACTAGGTGTCTGCTAACTTTCCGTTAAAGTCTTGTAAGAAAGTATCACATAACTATTGTGCTCCCGAACGCACGCTATCCAGTGATCCCGTAGGGACACATCTGAGCTTTTGTAAACCCAAAGAAATTACCCTAAAGGAGAGTTGGGCTATAAGTGATCCCGTCGAATCACACATAAAAACTAGTCACACAGACATAAATAGGTGGTGATCCCGAGGGAAACCCATATGGTATAACTCTAATTAACAGAACACTCATCCCTAGCATGTCACATATCATAAACATCATAACATCATAACATGGCATGAATATCAATCATCGTGTCCTTATCATGTGATTAATATTTCATGCACTATAAACATATCAGTTATAACAACACATCACTCATAACACTCAGTCATCTATATCAGTCATATTATGCATCTTAGCTACATTAATGCATAATGAAAAATATATGCAAACTCTTAAATTCATGTTTGAAGGTCTAATAGTAGAATCTCTTACCTGAGATTAGCTATAAAAAATATTTCTTTGCTCACAATAAAAATTATGCAATTAATCGAATCGTAATCATAAAAGGAAATTTAAGTATCTTTAATTAATAAAATTAACAATTGGCTTTCATCAAAAAATTCTCTCAAATTAGCTTACCCAAAATTGAGATTCAACCTTGATTTGATTTGCCAAAGGGACTTCCAAAAGACATATAACCAAAATCAATTCCAAGAGAAGATCATTTTATTTTTCTATTTCTCTTTTCAATTTGAGCATTCGCACACTATTTATAAATGCAAATAACAATATTTATCATTATTATTTTCTTTTCCTTTTCCATATATATATATAATACCAATATAAACATATATTTTTATTCTCATTATCTTTCCTCAATAAAATCTTTCATCAAATCAATTTTTACCTTCAAAAAATAGTTATCTTTTCTAAAATCAAATCTTCTCTCTTCAATAAATCCCATCAAATCCAAACAATTTTATTTTTTATCAAAATAATTATACTTATACAAATAATTATATTTTTCCAAAATCTAATTATTTTCTTTTTCTTTTTAAACAAATATATTCTCTCCAAATAATTAATTATCTTTCATATAATTAATTTTTCCCAACTTTACTTAAATCTCACAACATAAAATTAAATCAAATTCTCAACAAACACCACAAATTCAAATTCTCTAATTAATTAAATATTCATTCAACAAATATCTAATTAATTCTAATGTCCACAAAATCAAATAATCTTCAAAATAAACGCTCAATAAATTAAACATAATTAAACAAAACTAAGATAATTACCACTAGAAATTATCTTAATTTTTTGGGGAGTTACAGTTGAATTTGGGAGTATAATTGCCACCAAGAAATTAAGCTCTAAGTTTGAGGTAAACGGTATAGCGGATCTTCGATATGATATAAAGTTGAATTGGATTGAACCGAATTAAATTGTGTTAACAAAAATATGTATTAAAGTTGGATTGAATTGGATTAAATTACATTATCAGTACGATCGTTTAGATTGTGATTTATTATGTAAAATCAATTTATTATGTAAAATCATAAAGCATGATGATTATGTAAATTGAATGAGGCTATTGAATAAACTTTTCATGATATTGATTGACTAGAATGCTTTTGGACTGATGATAACAGTGTTAGCTTTGACTATTAAACTAGTACATCCTGCACTTATGATGTCCTACAAGACCACTTTCATAACTAATGCACGTGTGTTTCTACAAGATCACTTTTGTGATAGGTGTGTGCTTCTACGATGGGTGCTCCTAGGGGACCCACAAGACTAATATGACTTCAAGTACATCTTTAATAGGAAGTTAATAGTTTACATAGTAGACCTAGTAGTGGATCCCTTACTAGATATTTTATATATTCTCTCTTTCCCAAGTTTAATTGTCCAAACATTAAAAAAAAAAATATATATATATATACAAGTTAATATGACCTTTTAGGTAGAACAATAGAGCCAAAACGCATGGTAATATGTTAAAACGTGTAACTTCTATCACAAATTCATAAATATAAGATAATACAACTTGCATAAGTTTCATACCTATTTCACCATGCTTTTTAGTGTTTAATCACATAATTATGAAGAAAAGAAGACACAGTGAATCGCAGGAGGAGCGTGTCCACAAGCTCTATGATAGGTAATTAGAGTTGATGTGATTTGACATGACGGCAATCGGCGCTAACATGAACTAAAGAATAGAAATGTCCTACCTAAACTAGTCTATAAAAAGGGCTTCTTATCCATGTAATTTAGTCTATAAAAAAAAGGCTACTTAAGGACCTTAAAATTGAGTGTCATTGACGTTCAACACAATAGTGATACTCAAGTCAAGCCGCATCTCGCGTACCAAGCAAGGAGGAACACGGGGCGGGGTGTGAGAACTTGGTATCAGAGCATGATTTTTAAAAATTTGATGGTTTAAAGTGTATTACTTGGATTTAAGTGTTTAGGTTATTTTCGTAAGATCTAAGTGTCTAAGTTATTTTTGTAGAAGATAGTAGAAATAGTTATGCTGCCAAGGAGAGCCAGAGCAGAACGTACGTGGAGCGAGGTGTGACAACTAAATTTCTAGGTAGCTTTCACCGAACCAAATCAGTTGAAATAGTCAATTGAATTGTCCTAAGTAATTAATTGAGTTCAATCGAACTAATGGGAAGCATACAAATACAATCAAAACAAACCAAGAAAATCTATTTCAAAAATCACAAATACATAAAATTATGGAAAAGTCCTAAACAACCCAAGCTATGAAATAGTACCTTATCATCTGTCATGGATCCACATGACAGATGATGAGAATATGTTAGAGTGCCTAACCAGAGAACTAAAAATGGGACGAAAATAGAGGAAATTCATACAATTGATAGCTAGAAACGGTCCTCCTCTGACCTAGGTGGCCCAAAATTTATTTTATAAAATTGATGTGGCGTTGGCGCATGCCGCTATGGACAGCGTCTTGGCTCGCGCTGACAGTACTTTGAGCTCAGGAGGAGTTCGGAATATGCAACGCTCTAAGACATGTTGCAGCTCTGAGTGCTTTTCAAGAACTATCACGCCACTACACCTTACAGCACTACAAAAGCATCGTAGGCGCCTTGGCAGTGTAAGGCAGAGGCCAAAATGACCCTTTTTATCAATCTTGATTTCCCATGGCCTTATGACTTCAATATCCCTCATTTTAGCTTTAAATCCACACCAACATTCAATTTTACTCTTTAATTGCTTAAAACCTATAAAATAGCTAATAAGATCGTAAAATTATGGATAAACTGAAATTAAACGAAGAAGTTAGATTGCATATTTTTTGTGCTATATCGCTCTCCTCCACGTTCTAATGGTGAAAACTACCAAGTTTTCACCGTTAAAATGCAATCCAATCTCAAAATGCAATCCAATCTCAAGAACTTGACCTTTGCAAATTTGTTTCAACTAAAGTAAATTCTTAACCATTAGAAGACAATCTGACGGAATTAGAGCAGACTACATGAAGAAGAGAAATTAAAGAAGCTCAAGACTTTATCTATTATTCATGCTGCTTTATCTGATCCTATATTTCTATGACTATTGATTGTAAAACGATAAAATAAACTTGGGATAAATTGCAGAAATAATTTGAAGGAAGTGCAAGGACTACACAACAAATTGACGACCATTTGACCATGGTAAAGTAGATCAGAGTAGATTGAAAAAAATTTCACATCAAAGAGTTGAAGCAAAAGATATTGACTAATGTTCCCAACAAATTTGAGTCACGATTTCATCCATAGAGAAGTCTTTTTGTCTAACAACTGTTAGTTATAGCTTAATTAATTAGAAAATTGCAAGCCCATGAACAAAGGGATACAACATTTCCAGCAACAAGCAAATCGTGCAAATGACAATGAAGAAATTTTCTATTCATGGTGTCTCATATTGATGACAAAGCGTCAATCTCATGGCTTTCTTTTTAACTAGAGATGCACTTCCTGAAGAGATCAAATCCCAAGAGGAAGAGATTAATCGCCTTCGCTATTAAAATTGTTTTTGAATGGCGTAAAGCGCAGGATACAAAACATGTAATTAAGCATGCATGCCTTTTGTAAAGTTAAACTAAATAAGGAAAAGGAATTTACCTGATATGAATAATACCGATCTTCAACCTTTTCCAAATCTTGAAATTACAACACGTACTCTCTCCTTGAGCCTATTCTTGAAGTTTCTATAGAACACTACCAGGAGAGTTACAAGTAAAATTACTCTCCTATCACTTTATTTAGAATATGGCAAAAAAAAATATTAATAATATTGGACAAATAAAAAATCATGTTAATTTATTTTTGTAAATACCAAATTTACTCTTTTTCTTTTCACACTTTCAACCCTAATTAAAGATTAAATCTTCCGTTTTAACACTCTAAACAAATTTAGAGAGAGATTTAAATTGTTATATTTTTAAAAAAAATAATGGCAGAAATTTTGAGCATCGAGAGTGTTGTTGGAGGACCGTGTTTCGGCAATTTTGTCACTCACAACTCCTTTGGACATCGGGAAATTGGCCCTAATCCCATCGGTGTTTCGGTTGGTGGCGAATCCCGACTTTGTTTGGGGAAGATTTTTGTCAGAAAAATACAAGAAATTGTGGCGACGTTGAAAATCTCAGGTGAGCCTCCGTTGAGTTCGAAGAGGGATGCTTTCTTCATATTCGTTCTTTGATCCTTATGGGTGAGGGTAAAAAGGTAAATTTGATTTTCTTTTTTGTCAGTGATAAATAATAATATGAAAATTAATTTATGGTTTTCTTTTTTTTTTTGTTTTTTTTGGTAATGTCATGAATTGGAAAAATTATGGGGGGAAATTATATATACACTATCAAGAGAATAAGGTATCACATAGAGCTCTAATCCACTTTTTTAGACATAAAAATTTTGTGAGAATCAAAAGGTAATTAGATGACAATTAGAAGATAATTAAATGATGATCAGAAGGTAATTAGATGACAATAAGAAGATAATCAAATTAAATGATTATCTCAAAAGGCTAATTAAAATGAAAAAAATAATAAAAAATAGAATGTGACAATCAGGTAATCAAATGTTTATCTCAAAAGGCTAACTAAGGTTGAAAATAAAAAAAGTAATCAAATAACATCAAAAAGTAATCTAATAATGACTATCTCAGTATTTTGTACTTGAGGTTGAGCTTCCAATGTTCATTTTTCATAGATAATAAGATATCCATAATGTTAGGTAGACTACAAAAATAAAGAGTAATCAGAAACTAAATAGTAATTAAGAAAAATGTAAGGTAATTAATGACAATCATAATGTAATAGAAAAAATCCTTAGCCATTGATAAAAAAAAAAATAGAAGGTAAATCATATGACAATATGATGGTAACCAAAAACTACTTAATAATTAACAAAAGATGGAAGATAGTGAGATGGTTATTAATAAATTACTTAGTAACTATGGAAAAAAAAGGTAAGTAGATAGTAACTGGCATCATATTAAATTAAAAAACAATTAGATGATAAATCAGTATCATTAACAAGTAGATAACAATGTACATCAAATAGCAATCAGACAATAATTAGATAACAATCAAATAGCAACCAATATCATTGATAATTAGCGGTAATAAGATGACAATCAGACAGTGATCAAATGTAGTTCCACATTGTTAACTATGAGGGCATTTTGGTCAATAAAATTTTTCAATTGGGCTAAACTTGATAATTTTCCATTCCGGCAAAATTTAAAGTGTTAGGCCATGAACTTAATTTTCATTTTATATTTTGCATAAGTGCAAGTGGCCTGATAAAATAAAGGAGTGGTCGAGATGGAAGTTCTTGCCCTCTCTTTGAAAAACCCATGAGAGTTTTTATTTGGGATTTTTTTAAAAAAATATAACAAACCAGTAAAATATTTACACTGTACAGAACAATCTCGAAAACAGAAAAAGCTCATAAACCCACAATGAAAAATATCAAAAATGTTCCAGGTAGAAAATTATACACAATTGTGTACGTAGTATCAACATCGACCACATGCACAAGTGTGATTTTTTTTTCTAAACGATTGTGAACCAAGATCGTTTAGATATTGATACACGATCACGTACCAAAGAGTTAAATGATCGTGTACAAAATCTAAACGATCTTGGTTCACGATCGTGTACCAAGATCGTTTAGATTTGACAGACAATCTTGAACTAAAATCGTTTAAATTTGGTACACGATCGTGTACCGAAATCTAAACAATTTTTATTCAAAATCGTGTACTAATATATTTTATATTTGGTACACGATCCTTTAGATCTAGAAGAGAAAATATATGAGAGATGACGAAGATCGTTTACCAAGTGAGAATTTGAAGAAGTGAAAAAAGAAAGAAAAAAAATATGAGAGATGACGAAGATGGAAGAAATTTTAGAAAAGGAAATTAAGAAATCACGAACAAGAACAGGTGGAAAATGGAAAAGAAGTAATATTGTAAAGAAATTAATGATATGAAGAGAAAAACAATAAATCACAAAGAAAAATAAGTGAAAAATCGTCCTCATTATTCAAAGACAAACCTTGAATTTATGAAAATATCATGGATTTTATTTATTTTGTAACGTTAAAATTAACCTTTTTATTTTTTATTTAAATCAATCAATCAAACAATTAATTATAATTAGCTAATAATAAATTATAATTAGTTAACTTAATTTAATATTATATAATCGTTGTGGGTGACCGACAAATTAATTATAGAATATTTAAAGTATCTCAAAGATTTTTTTTTCAATTTTATAGATATGACAATAATTCAAATATATGGGAATGGTATCAATGCCAAGTATATATTAAAAGTATATCACTATTGTATCAAGGGTTGGTCTTTTAACTAATTCATTAATATTTTGATGATAACAAATTTAAAATAATCTACTAACAATTTAAATGACTTGTGATTGCATAGACCTCGGAATAACGAAGCTAAGGCAATTTTAATCACCCAAATTTTGAAAATCAAACTAAAAGGTTATTATCAAAACAAGTTTGAAGCATAATAAATACCAAAAGTGGGAAGAGAGGAAAACATCAAGTAGACCTATTAAAAACTGCCATTTGGACCATGGGAGGAATGGCACCTGATGTTTTTTTTTTTTTATTTTAATTTTTGGATTGATTTTAAAAAGAAAATAAATTAAATATTATTTTATGTTTCTATCTAATGGTTAGTTTAGGATAAATTTGCATAGGTGACCTAAAGCAAAAGGTCCAAATGAGTATTTTTCTAAAACAAATAGAAAAATGGTTTTTTGGTTATGTCATCATTGTGTAAGATTTCTGCTTTAACCCTAAATGTTTTCTTCTTCTCTTTTCTTCTTTTGTAACTTTTTTATGCTCCTGTTTTGTTTTTTCTTCCTTTTTAACAATTCTTTTTTTTCTTTTTTTGCATTTGTTTTTTGCATTTATTCTTCCGTTTTAACACTTTTTTCTTGTCTTTTTTCTAAATTTCTTCTTTCGTTTTTTAACATTTACACTCGTTTTTTTTTTCTTTTTTTGCGTTTCTTTAAGAATCGAGCATCAAGTGGAAAACATATGTAACATAAATAAAACATAGAGCATCGAGCATCATGTAACTAGTATCTAGTATCGAGGCTCGAGTATCAAATATCAAGTATGAAGGATCGAGCATCAAGCATGAGGATGGTTTTCAAAGATAAATTAGTAAATTCACAAGGTTATGACACAAAGAGTCCATTTTCATTCACTTCTAAAAACCATACCATTTTTTATTTGGAAGCATAGAACAATGATGATGTGTCTATTATATTGATGTGAATTGAAAATTACAAAACTCTAATAACAAAGTTTCAAACAGAAACCGAAGCAAGAAACACACAAAACAAAGTTTCTACAATATTTACAACCTATCTAACAAAATACCGAAACTACAATATCAAACGTAAACAAAAAGAACAAAAACACAGAACTAGTAACTTTGTCTTCCACCCTAGGATTTGGCAGCCCACTTCTCCAGAATATTCTCCACACCCTCTCCTTCCAACTTTCTCCCTTTTATATCATGTTTTCTTGTATCTCCCTCTAACTTTCTCCCTCTAACTTTCTGTAGCTACCCCTGGATCCCACCAGAATAATTACCTCTTTCTTCCTTGATTTCCCTACTGTCCTCACATGTACTTTTACCCTTATCTCCTCGGTTACAAGTAAATCTTATAGGAGGTCGAACATTACTTTCCTCCTCCAAAGCCACCTTGTCCTCAAGGTGAAAATCTGGAAATTGGTGCTAGAAATCACTGCAAATTTCCCACGTAGCCTTTTATGGAGGTAATCTCTTCCAACTAATTAACACTTCCCACTCCTTAGTAGCTGGATTCTTCTGGTAACCATATACTTCTTTAGGTTGAGTTAACCATTCATGATTCTCAATAACAAACGAAAGAAGTGGACTTACTTTGGTTTGATCCCCCAATGCTTTCTTCAACTGAGAGACGTGAAAGAAAGGATGTACGGATGTTGTAGTTGAAAGTTCTAAGTTATATGCCACCTTTCCAATTCTTTTTATGATCTTGAATGGTCTGAAGTACTTAGGAGATAACTTTTCATTCCTTTTCGTCCTCAAAGATGTCTGTCTATAAGGTCTAATCTTCAAGAAAACCATATCATCAAACCTCAAATTCCACATCTCTTCGTTCAAATCAACATACTTCTTCATCTTCTCTTGAGCTACCTGAAGATGCTCTTTTAAGGCCCCTACGACAATGTCATGCTCTTTCAATTGTTGATCTAAACTGGAGTTAGGAGTCTCCATATCTCCATAACATATCAGTGATGGAGGCAATCTTCCATCCACCCCTTGGAATGGAGTAATTCCAATGGAACTTTGATAAGTTGTGTTATACTAATACTCCATCCAAGGCAACCATTTTATCTATTCCTTAGGTATCTCTCCACAAAAACACCAAAGATACACTGCACGATTAACCACCTCCGCCCATCAGATTGCGGATGATAAGTTGAGCTCCTGTGAAGTTTAGTTCCTACCATTTTAAACAACTCACTTCAGAAATTGCTAGTGAACACCCTATCACAATTAGAAACAATGGAACTAGGAAATCCATGTAGTCACACCACTTCATTAACAAATGCTTCAGCTACAGATATGGTCGAGTAAGGATGTTTTAATGCAATAAAATAAGCATATTTACTCATACGATCCACTACAACCATAATTATTTCCCACCTTGCTGCCTTCAAAAGTCCTTCTATGAAATCCATTGAAATATCAGACCATATCTTATCGGTATCAATAATCCGGCTAGAGATAAAGCTAAAGCTTTGTTTCTTTGACAAATCAAACATTCCTCACAATATTTCTTTATATCTCCTTTCATTCCCTCCCAATATAATTCTCCAGTCAAATGTTTATATGTCCTCAAAAAACCAGAATGACCCCCCAAACAAAGAGTCATGATAAATATGCAGCACTGTTGGTATTAAAGTAAAGGATTTAGAAACAACTAATTTGCCCTTGTACTTCAAAATCCCTTACTGCACAGTAAAGTCTGGAACATTTTCCTGCTGATCAAGGATTCTGATTTTTATACTCTTCAAATGGTTGTCTTTATCCACTTTCTGCTAAATAATAATTAAGTCTAGCAAAGCTAATGCGGAAATGTGATTCAAATGACCTGTTGATGGCACCCTAGGTAGAGCATCTACAACCTTATTCTCCAAACTCGGTTTATATACCACATGAAATTAATACCCCAAAAATTTAGCTATCAACTTATAATATTGAGGCTAAATCACACACTACTCAAGTAAGAATTTCAATTACCTTTGGTCACTTTTCATAATAAACTTCCTCCCTAAAAGATACAACTTCCATTTTTGTACAACAAAAACCACTGCAATTAATTCCTTCTTGTATATCGGTTTAGCCATTTCCCTCATGGATAAGGTTCTAGTGAAATAAGCTATGAGCCTCTTACACTATACCAACATAGCCCCCACCCCAAATCCAATTGCGTTCGTTTCAATTCAAAGGGTAGAGTAAAGTGAGGCATTGCTAGAACATGCAAGGTCACCATGGCCATTTTAAGCTTCTCAAATGCAACATGAGCTTCTTTTGTCCACTTATAATCTTCTGCTTTCAATAATTGATTTAATGGATTGGCAATACTTCCATAATTCTGAACAAACCTCCCGTAATAACCAGTCAACCCTAAAAATCCTCTAACTTCCTGTACGTTAGCTGAAACCGGCTATTCCCTAATAGCCTTGATCTTCTTAGGATCCACCTCCACTCCTTTTCTCAAAATAAAATGTCCCAAATAACTCACCCGAGTTGTAGCAAAGTTGCACTTTGCATATAATTCATTTTCTCTCAATATTTCTAGAAATCTTCCAAATGTTGTAAATGCTCCTCCAAATTTTGACTATATATGATAATGTCATCAAATAGTACAAGTACAAATTGTCTCATATAAGGTTTGAATATGGTATTCATCAAAGATTGAAATGTAGATGGAGCATTGGTTAGCCCAAATGGCATGACCAAAAATTCATAATGACCTTTGTGTGTTTTGAAAGTCGTTTTCTCCAGATCCTCTTAGTGCATTCGTATTTAGTGATATCTGACCTTAAGATCTATTTTGGAAAACATGTTAGCCCCATTCATCTCATCAAACAGCTCTTCAATTACAGGAATTGGGAATTTGTCAGGAATAGTAGCATTACTTAAGACCCTATAATCTACACAAAATCTCCAACCTCCATCCCTCGTTTTTACCAACAATACTAGACTAGAATAAGTACTATTACTTGGACGAATAAGACCTGAAGTAAGCATCTCATCCACAAGTTTTTTCATCTCCTCCTTTTGATGATGACCATATATGTATGCTCTCACATTAACAGGATCAGTACCCTTCTTCAAATGAATATGATGTTTGATGCTCCTTTTAGGTGGTAAGGTTTCGGGCCATGTAAATACATCCTCAAATTTATTTAGCAGTGCTGGAATAGAATCATGAATGTTTGGTCTTGGTTATTCATCATACCTTTCTTCAATAGACAACTCTTCATCCAATGCTCTGCATTCCACCAAATACCTTTGATCATTCTCCTCCCAGGACTTCATCATGTTTTTCAAGCTAACCCTTGCTTTTGTTGGACTATGGCCTTCTCTAATTATTATTCTCTTACCCTCATGTTGAAATGTCATACACAAATTCCTCCAATCAACTTCAGTTACCCCTAGAAAGTGTAACCACTGCATTTCCAAAATAGCATCAACATCCCCAAGCTCCAAAGGCAGAAAACCGATAACAATATTCAATCTCTCAGAAATAATTCAATTCTGCCGCAAACACCCTTCCCTTTGATAGTTGTTTCGGATCCCAAAATCACTCCATAGTTGGAAGTTTCCTTCATTTTAAAATTTAACTTTTGCACAAGCTTTTCTGAAATAAAATTATAAGTTGTCCCACAATTAATCAACACAATAGCACCTTCTCCCTTCAATTTCCCTTCTACTTTCATGGAACCTGGGTTATTCAAACCTACTACTGAGTTTATAGATAACTCTAATGCCTTAACATCAGCCTCTTCCTCTTCCAAGTCTTCCTCAATTATTTTCAGCTCTTCACCATTCTCTCTAACGACCAACAATCTCAATTCTTTTTATTCACTGACCCATTAGTTTTCCTCATCACTGTCGACTTTTCCCTAATTATATTTTAGTAAGTCATTACTGTTGTTGTTGTTCAACGTGCATCCCAATCTTCTTAATATTTGTTGCAACTGAAGATATCTTCTCTTCAATATATAACCGACAACTTCTCAACTTCTTCTCGCATACCAGAAATCTCTTGCTCCACCAATTTAAACCGCTCTTCCACTTTCTTAGTTATTCTTATTTGTTTTCCCATGTTTTAATGCTCTAATACCAATATGATAGAACACTAATGTGTCTATTATATTGATGTGAATTGAAAATTACAGAACTCTAATAACAAAGTTTCAAACAAAAACTGAAGCAAGAAACACACATAACAAAATTTCTACGAAATTTACAGCCTATCGAACAAAATACCAAAAGTACAATATCAAACGTAAACAAAAAGAACAGAAACACAGAACCAGTAACTCTGTCCTCCACCCTCGAATTTGGTAGCCCACTTCTCCATACCCTCTCCTTCCAACTTCCTCCCTTTTATATCATGTTTTCCTGTAACTTCTCCCTCTAAATTTCTGTAACTACCCTTGGGTCCCACCAGAAGAATTACCCTTTTCTTCCTCGATTTCCCTACTGTCTTCACATATATTTTTACCCTTATCTCCTCGCTATAAGTAAATCTTATAGGAGGTCTAACAGGAGGCCACTTGTACAAATCACTCCTAGTTTATGACACATGGTGGCCTTTTGCCTTTTTCTGAATTTTAAAAGAAATTACTTTAAAAGCATATATTACTATATTAGTTATGTACATGTCCAACGATTATTTGAGTTTAAATCTCCACCATTCAATTTTCTTTTACCAAAATCAAATAGTCCAAAATGAATTTGGATTTCACTTTCCTCTCCTTTTAAACATTTCATCTTTTCCAAGCTTCAATTTTTGTTCTTTTCATCTTGTTCTTGAGTAAGATTTATGTAGTGTGGAGATTGATTTCTTGTGAGCTCAAATTTGCAAATCTACTATTTGAAAAAAAAATTCTCATAATGTTTTTCAATTCCAAACTATTGTAAAAGTTTCTCTTGATCTCTAAAAAGAGTGGTGGTAAAGGTTTAATTCTCAACTGTGGAGAAGATCAAATTTGTTTTTGCGATGGAAAAAAGAACGTTGTAATTGTTTGACTTTAAGCCGTGAAAAGAGTCGAGTTTAAGTTGCATACTGAAGATCTTGGGAAGTGGATAGAGGTAAGGTTGTGCAAACCACTATAACATTTCGGTGTCAATTTCTAGTTGAATGAGCTAATTGAGATGCATTATATCTATTGTGTGACAAGCCCATAACCAATACAGAATTACAAAATTTTCCCCATAAACGAATAAAATAACAATAATAATAAATAAATAACGAATTATCCGGTAAAAATGTAGGTCATTCTTCAGGTCTCCAACTTTCATCAAATTGGAAGGATCAAAACATAAATTGATTGGTTAATGTGAGTAAATGACCCACGAAGTTTACTGCATTGGTTAGGTTTAAACAACTCAACATCTCCAAGTAAATACTCTCGCCAATTATTCCACAACAATAAAATTATCCTATCAAACTATCTACATAAAAACTAAAAAGATGGAGGAAAAACTAGTTACTTTTCCAGTCAGCTCACTGTTTGACAATGACAACACAATGCTGAAAGAATATAGAGTGAAAATCATACTAACAAGTCTTATAGCTATATTTATTATGTTCAGACAAGAAAAATAATGACAAGACCTGTGAATTGCTTCCATAAAGATCTAGCAGTAAGTAGTAAGAACCTGAAAATGATCATCGTGTCGTGTCCACCTTAAGGGATCTTCTATGCTAGGAAGAAAATCCAAATTTGCTGCTAACATTCGCGTATGGATCCCTCAATTGTTGATCCAGACTCCTCATTGTTCAGACTCGAGAGTAATTGAAATATCAGGACGTTTGGTGTATGCTTGTTGCTTTTAAGTTTTAGTTGCCAAGAAAGAAGAATTCCAAGCAATGTAGTCTATTTCAGATATTCCAAAACACTCTGCTTGACGTCTTCAAGGAAGGAAACAAAACCCATGACGCTAGTGAGGCCGCTTCCGTCGACATCCTGTTCCTCTATAAGATAGTTTTCAAAAGCCGTAGCATCATCTTGACCTCCCCGGATAAATATAAGTCTTGGAGTGATGCATCTGTCTTTTTTTAGCTCATTAATTGTATTTCTTAATAAACCTGAAAAATCAAAATGACAAAGTTTGAAAATCAGACTTCAACCACAATTATAAAGTACAATTCCT
>JBBPDI010000005.1:10365897-10395020 GCA_037974545.1 Cucumis variabilis
AGAGTTCTCCTGAGCATCAGCGTCAATTGGGAAACGAGAGACTGTAGCTCTAACAGCCATAGCCTCCGAGTTTTTAGTTCTCTCCGTTGAAACCGAGAGCCCAGTAGACGAAATGGTGCCGGTCGTCGGAGACAGTATGTTAGAAATTTTCTAAAAGAATAAGAAAAAAAAAAGAGAAGAAAAGAAAAATGACGTGGCGTTCCACGTAAGATGAACCAATTGTGAAGCGCCTTCTCAAACAAAAGATAAAGAAAGGCGTAATTGGGGAAATTTTCTATATTTGATAAAAAGCCTTTTATTAGTTTGGCTAACTTATACCAAAAACTCCTAAATTTTGTATTATGTGCAAATTAATAATAATAATATTTTTAAACTTGTTTCTCTTAGACAAAATAAGTTTCAAAAATTATATTCATAGGACAAACTTATTTATCTTTAAAAATGGCTTCAAACAACAAAAAAAAAAAAATCTAACTCATGTTCACTACATATACATTGATATACAATTAATACATATTTGATACATTACTAATACTCACTTTGATATATTTGATATACTTTTAATATATACTTCATACACTCAATACTTTTCTAACAAGCATAATATACACTTGATACATATTTGATATACCAAATATTTGAATTTGTGATAAAGAAAAATTTGAAAGAATTGAAAAATGAAAATATATATTTATTGTAAAAATATAAACTACGTACATATACTATTATAAACTAAAATAAAATAATATACAACTCAGACATAAATTATTACAACCCAACTATAATAATCTAGAACTATAACTCATTTATTGTTTTTTTTTTTTGTCCTAAAGTTGATAAACATCAATTGATTTACAAAAATGCTAGAATGCTTTATTTACTCAAATGTAATTAAACATATTTACTTAATTGTCATTAGATTAAGAACTTTTAAATATTTGAAAATTTGCCAAAAATTGGAAAAAAAATCAAATTATTTATATTAAAAAAATCGAGTGTAATAAATTTTGTCTTTTAATGATTTTTTCTATGGAGAGTAAATAGTTTGTTTTTTTGGACATTTTCAAAAATAATAAAATAAACTAAAATTTGTACAAAAATATAGCAAAATTTTGAATTCTAATAATGATATAAACTAATAAATATCTATTATTGTCTAATGTCGGTGACAGAAGCATATTAGTATTTATCATTGATAAATTTTGAAATTTTACTATATTTTATAAATATTTTATTAAATTTGTCATTTTCTACCATTTCTCTTCCTTTTTTTTTCAAAAAAAACTTCTTGATATTTTTCATTTTCAACATTTATATATATTAATGTTTTAAGAGGCGTGAATGCATGAGGATTCTTTTTTACAAAAATTAAATTATGTAAAATTAAGTATAGCTTTTTAAAGTAAAAATTAATTATTTTGAAATTTTAATAAAGATTACTTTTTATTTATACTTATATTTATGATAAACATATATTATAAATGGTAAAAAATGAATTTAATTATCATAAGTGTAATCTTACCATTTATTATAAATTGTATCATTATTGTTGTTATGTTGTGTATTGAAGTGAAATATGTATTATTTTATGGGTCAAAGTACCGTTTTACCCCTGAGATTATATCTTTCTTTTTAAGTCCCACTGATCCACTATTAAACAATTGATTTAAGGTCCAACCTTTAAACCGAATCCCTCTCGGGTCAACGAGAAGGTGGGGCCCCTTGTTGAAGACTTGGATTCAGTTAGTAAGAGAACAACCTATCTACAAACCCTTAAGCGGGTAGGAGTGAATTTCATCTTGCACTTTATGTCCTTAGCTATTCACACGATCTTACTCCTAAAATGGGAGGCTTATTGGATTAGTGCTAATGAGATACCCTCACCTATGCAGATCTAAGGATAATCTTGTGTGAATAGGAATTTATAATTAGCTTAGGATTAAGATTAAGTTACACTTGATATCTATAAATGAAACAGTCAGTTTACAAAGTTAACGATGTTATAACTTAAAAATGACTATTTTATGGTTCCAGTCTTATGTAAACTCTTTACACATGATGTCCCTACTTTCATGTCTCTACATGAACAATTTAGGATCACATCGTTTTTACTAACTATAAAGCAGATCGCATCCATAGTGTTCCCAAAATAAAGTTTCCAATTGTATTCGTATACTATAGACTATTTAGGTTATGTACTCAAACTTGATCTATTTTTATGTCTCTACATAAAGTTCAAGTTTACTTAATAATAGTCTCGGGTTCTTAGTTTATTGATTATAAGATTATAGTATCAATAATGACTTTATTGAATAAAATATGATTTCAAATTACGAGTTTTAGGACATAAATTCCAACAAACTCCCACTTGGACTAAAACTCCTTGTGAGATTGAACGATGTTGAATTTAATCATTAGAGACCAAATTTCATAAACATATGAAGATTATAAACTAGGACACATGCCCAATAAGTCTCTCACTTGTCCTAGTTTACACACATCATATACCTAAACTTTGTAGGTGAACCTCAAACACTTTAGCTGTTAGAGCTTTTGTAAAAGGATCAACAATATTTTGCGTAGAAGGTATCTGGGTCACTACAACGTCACCACGATGTACAATTTTCCTAATAAGATGGTACTTGCGTTTGATATGTTTTCCCCATTTATGACTTCTAGGTTCTCTTGAATTTGCAACTGCACCACTGTTATCACAATATAAAGTGATTGGCAGATGCATATTTGGAACAACTTCCAGATCTGTGAAAAATTTCCTTATCCATATTGCTTCCTTTGTGGCTTCACAAGCTGCTACGTATTCAACTTCCATTGTGGAGTTAGCTATACAAGTTTGCTTTACGCTTCTCCATACTATTGCTCCTCCATTTAGAGTGAATACAGATCCTGATGTATAATTTTTAGCATCTTTATCAGTTTGAAAATCAGAATTAGTGTATTTAGTAAGGATCAAAATCCTTAGTTCGATACACGAGCATGTAGTCTTTTATTCTTCTAAGATATTTTAGAATATTCTTAACGGCTGTCCAGTGATCACGTTCGGATTGGACTGGTACCTACTGATTATCCCTACTGAGTAGCAAATTTCAGGTCTAGTACATAACATTGCATACATCAAACTCTCAACAGCGGAAGCATAGGAAATATTTCTCATGTCCTCAACTTCTTGAGGTGTCTTAGGGCATCGTTCCTTTGACAAATGCATTTCATATCTGTACAACAATGGGCCCTTTTTAGAATTCTGCATCTTATATCTAGACAACAATTTGTCTATATAAGACGCTTGAGACATATGCTAGGGTTTTATTTTTATGGTTTCGAACAATTTGGATCCCAAGAGCATGTTGTGCGTCTCCCAAATATTTCATTTGAAATTGCGTAGATAGTCATTTCTTGATATTGTTAAGATTATCCACATCATTTCCACTGGGTAGAATATCATCAACATTTAGAGCTAGTAATGCTACAATGGAATTGAAAATCCTTTTGTAAACACAAGGTTCATTAACATTTTGATCAAAGCCATTAGATTTGATCGCAGTATCAAATTTTATATTCCAAGATTTTGATGCTTGCTTCAAACCATAATTGAATTTTAGAAGTTTACAAACTTTTTGTTCTTTACCTTGTTCTATAAACCCCTCTAGTTGAGTCATATAGATACTCTCCTCAAGATTACCATTTAGAAATGCTATCTTGACATCCATCTGCCAAATTTCATAATCATAAAAGGTGGGGATGGACAAGAGTATTTTAATTGACTTGAGCATAGCAACTGGAGAGAAAGTTTCTTCATAGTCTACTCCCTCTCTTTGGCTATAACCTTTTGCCACAAGTCGAGCCTTAAAAGTTTGTACTTTATCGGCTTGGTCTTGGTTTCTTTTGTAGATTGATTTAAAACCAATAAGTGTTATATCATTTGGTTGATCTACTAGAGTCCAGACAGAATTGAAGTAGATAGACTCCATTTCGAGGTTAATGGCTTTGATCCATTGGTTAGGATCTACATCATACGTTGCCTGTTTATAGGTTAATGGATCCCCTACGTCATCATCAGGTATAACGAGTTGAGTTTTTGTTAAACCCAAGTAGCGATCAGGCTAATGAACAACTCTCCCACTATGCCGAGGCTCTCTCAACTCTTGAGAAGGATGTGATTGACCAGATTTCCAAGTTTTATCAACTACTTTAGTTGATGAACTAGGTATATTTGTAACATCTGTAGAAATCTCACTTAATACTAGTTTACTACGCAATTAATGATTTTTGATGTGGTTTTCCTCTAAGAATGTAGCATTTGTCGAAACAAATACTTTATTATCTTGAGGATAGTAAAAGAGACCATCTCTTGATTCCTTTGGGTAATCTATGAATACGCATAATTTTGAACGATGTCTCAAATTCTAAAGTGACGTAAACTTCCTTTACACCCTTTCTAAAGCTCATAAAGTGTTTCTAAAACACTTTTAGAGGAAACATTAGTCAAAATATAGACAACTGTCTCTAAAGCATGTCCCTAAAAAGAATCTGACAATCAAGCAAAGCTCATCATAGAGCGAACCATGTCCAACAAGGTTCAATTTCTTCTTTCTAATACACCGTTCTGCTAAGGTGTACTAGGTGCAGAGAGTTGTGATTGGATTTCATGTTCCATAAAATAGTCTTGGAACCGCAAGTCCATGTACTCTCCACCTCGATATGATCAAAGTATCTTTGTTGTTTTACCTAATTCATTCCCAACTTTAGCCTTATATTCTTTGAACTTTTCAAGAAAATCAGACTTATGATGCATTAGGTAAACATGACAATACCTTGAATAATAATCAATGAAACTGATGAAATATTCGTACCCTCCCCGAGCTTTGACATTCATTGGTCCATAGACGTCCGAATGTATAAGTTCTAAAGGTACTTTGGCTCTAAAACCTTTTCCACTAAAGGATCTCTTGGTCATTTTTCCTTCAAGATAAGATTCACATGGAGGTTAAAAGTTATCTTCTAACTGATTTAGAAGTCCCCTCTTAATTAATCTTTCAATTCTATTGAGATTTATGTGACCAAGTCTTAAGTGCCATAAATAGGCGTTAGAAGAAACCTTTTGTCTTTTGTTCTGAGTTTTGGCTGTTCTAAACATTTCAGTATTTAAGGCAGAGTTTGCTCTAGTTGGTCTTAACTTATATAAGTTGTTTTCAAGTATAGCAGAACATATTTGAATACCTTTACTGAAAAGAAATGCTTCACTTAATTCAAAAGATATTTCATGTTCTAAAATGCAAGAGATAGATATCAAGTTTCTCTTCATTTAAGGTACATAGAAAACATTCTTAAGTAGTAGATATATGTCTCCAATAAAACAACTTTAAATCTCTCACTACTTCAATCGAGACTACGTCTTCCATTCCAACCTTGAGAGTAATCTCATCTTCTGCAAGTCTCTTCCACGAACTAGTTTCCTGAAATGAGAAGTAAATATGATTAGTGGCTCCTGAATCTAGTATCCAGGTTGAAGTATCATATTCGGCTAAGCATGTTTCAACAACTAGCAAATCATATTTACTTTGTGCTGCTTTCTCTGTTTTCTTTTCAGCAAGGTATTTCGGATAATTCCTTTTTCAATGTCCATCCTGGTTGCAGTGGAAACATTTTCCTTTATCTACACCTTTCTTTCCCTTGCCAGTCTTGGGAGTCTTCCCCTTTAGAACCTTTGAAGCTCATTGAGAATAGTGGTTAGGTTGAACTCTATCTTATTGAGTGACGCGTTTGTCTAAAATAATATGAAACTCTTCGAAAGAGATTATAAGATAAAGCTAACCTGATTAGCTTCATTGATGGGTCTACCATTTACATCAACGATGTTGAAGTGCATCATTATGTCTAGGACATGTTGTTTAATAAAGGTTCCCTCCTTCATTTGCTTTGTGTAAATGTGTTTAATTGCCTCATGTCTTAGGGAGTACAATGGTTTTCCAAACATTTTTTCTCAACGAGTCCACGATTTCTTTAGCAATGGCTAAGGACTCATGTTTCTTTTCCAAAACATCAGTCATGCTGGTAAGAATGTATACGAGTTTTCTCGTTTGCAAGAATGTATACATCAGTTTTCATGTTTCTTTCCAACGTAGACACGAGTTTTCTCATTTGATTTGACCCATCAATCATATGTCTCTCGAATAATTCGGTTAGCATTTGGAGGCAGGGTTTGAGACATTCCTCAATTAAGACAAATCTTATATTATCAATTACTAATATTGTGTTCAATTGAGATTTTCATGCCGTATAATTATCACGTTTAAGTTTCTCGAAAGCTAAAAGTTGAACTATAGAAGTATTCATGTTGAAAAGAAAACATATTCATTTAGAAACTATAATCACTAAAGAAGCCAAACTAGTTTAGCAAATACTAATAATGTACCCATCATTATAAAGTTTTGCAATGTGTTTCAAAGGTTTAGAAGAACCCCCACTGAAGGGTAGTCGATTATTCCTCCTTTGAATCAAGACAATCTTGACCAAATGCTAAATCCTGAATATCTCATATTCCTATAGCATTTAGTTATCGCTATTTCGATTGAAAATATAATAACAACTTAATAATTTTGTAAGTGTAACCCTCCATTTTTTGAATCTTAGAGATAAGAATCATTATCCACCCGAAAGTAGAAAGTCAACATGAAAACTAATCAAGGAGACCATATCCACATTTAAAGTTCACAGTGTTTTGAATCCTATAACACAACCCTTTGAAGGGAACGTCGCATTATAGAAATCTCACGGTGTGATCCAATGGAAGAGATCGTGTGGGATGTGTTGTCACATATTCCTCACCCACTTATTATGAACTACTTTCCCTATTCACCTTAATAATGATCCATGCAAACACTCTCCGAAGGAAGTCCGCTCCTATGCACGACCCAAACCCTGCATGGACCTCACAGTGTGAACTCTTAGGGATGCTAGAGCTTAAAAGTACACTACTTTTCCCTAGCTTAATTGTTCTATAATGGTTTTAAGGGTATTTTACTGCTTTAGGATTTTATCTAGGCTAACTTAAGCAAATCTTAAGTTTAAGTGAAACATCCAAGCATAATCATTATACCGGATTTTAACCTACAATGTCTAGGTCATAAACTAGTTTTATTACCTCACATCTCTCACAAATGCTCATAAAGCTTGGTTAACTAGGCTCAAGAACTGATTGCGATCTCCAGGTAGGAGGTGTTCCATAAACCTTCAACTTAAGAACCTCCAAATCTTAGTCATCTTATCTGACTTGTTAACAAAATCTAATCAAGTAAGCCTCTTGTAACTAGTTTTACAAGATATCGACTTTATTCTATAAAAATGTAGATTTTTCTATTCTAGGTGAGCATGCAAGTTATCTTTATTATAGATTTTAAAAGTCTAATTCATTTTATAACACTTATAAAAGAACTAGTTATACTATAACAAACAAACATCATCAAACAATATATATAACCATTATATATAAAAAAATTGATTAATATGAATTTCAATTCATTTAAATTTTAATTAAATAAAATTTAATTAAGTTAAATAAATAAATAATTTCATTAAATCGCATTTAATCAAAATTAATTTAATTAATTAAACAATTAATTAATCACATTAATTAATTTCCATAATAATTAATTAACATGCATACTATATATTATAACAATTATAACATACTTTTAATGCATGAACATGTTAATCTATGGTGGGATTTTAAATTATATGACATACTTTATACACATAATTCTAATTAAAACATACATCACACACATAATTAATTAAACACCTTAAAATGGACTGGTTTTGGCTCCTAAATTAAGCTAAGGACTAAATTATTACAATAATAATTTAGTGAAGTACATTAGAGCTCCCAAACCACTCGAATCGGCTTGGAAACCACAAAAAATGCACTAAATCGACCAAAATACCCTTGAACCGACCCAAGAACCCAACATTTGGGCTTGAACCAGCCTAAAAACACATCAGGTGCGTGCATGTCAAAAGAACTAGGTCAAATCCAGGTTAGTATGGGCGGGTGCATGCGCGAACCAACCAAACCCATGGGCCGCACGAAATGGGCCCCATGCAAAGCGAGGTGAGCCGAGTCGGACGCAAGTGGACACAGATTGGAATTAATTCCTTTTATTAGCAAATAACATGCAAAAATTGTATGTAGTAAGCTTTCCTTATACACACTTAGCATATGATCACGTAGGTGTCTCACATGTATGAAGCTTTGTTAATTACATGCAATGTGTTTCCAAGGGTAATATAGTAATTTGACATTTAAAAAGTCAAAAGTTAACATTTTAATTTTTTATCATTTTATCCGTCTTGACAAATTTCAACCTCCTGAGTATGAATTCACATTCATTTTTTCAAAATTCAAATCACATTTTAATATAAAGTCGGTCAAAGTTTTATTTCTCAAAGTTAAAAGTCAACATTTTGACTTTTTACATCTTTGACCTTTTCCATAATTTTCTAGCTTTCAATTATGAATCCATATTCATATTTTTAATATTTAAACCACATCGAAATATGAAACTCAATCTTAAACTTATAACCGGCGACTATATAAATATATTCATTGGTTTCTCTCTCTTTACCTAATTCGAACAATTCAAATTATTCCATCATAACGTTCTAAGTTGATTTCTTGTGAGTTAGCGGGGTAACCTAATGGACCTATAGATCATGGGTTCCAACGATCCAAAATTAATTGTCTAAACTCTTTGGTTCGAATTAATCAACCTTCGTTAACTAATGGGTCATTCCATTAAAAAAACTGATATTGTATTGATTAAAGTAAAATCTTAACTTTTCTATTTTTTTCTACATAAAAAACAATTACTATTTTAGTTTAAAAAGAGCGGGTATCTTCAAAATTTAAATTTTCCATTATATTTTTTAACAAAATAGGTAAATGGTAAATGCTCTCTCCCCACTTGATCCTTATTTTTAGATCTATATTTTAGTACAAATCCCTATTTTTAAACCTAGCATTTTGCCACCCATTATCCTCTTGTGGGTTTAATTCTCTCTCTTCCTACCTATTTTCATCCATTTGATTTCTCTCAACACCAAAATATTTTCAACTACAGATTCTTGATACTTTCATATAGGTTTACCAAATTCTTGTTTGCAACTTTCTATTGTTGAATTTATTTTCTTAATTCAATTTATGTTTCTGAATGATAGTGATCTTGATTCTTAGTTTTTTTTTTTTGTATTATTAGAGTTTCTAATTTAAGACCCACACCTAAGTTGAAGGTCATTGTTAGTAATAATAGTTTTGGAGATTGTTTTGGAGGAGTATTTTTTTAAACAATCGTGTAAGAAGTTAACGATCGTTTGAAAACTAAATTAAACGATCGTATAGAAAGCTAAACAATCGTGTAAGAGGTTGAATGATCGTATAAAAAGCTAAACGATCATTCTATACGATTGTGTAAGAGGTTGAACTATAAAAAAGTTAAACGATCGTATGGAAGGTTGTAGGTACAAAAGGAAATAAAAAGAAATCCTTAGGGCTATGTCGGTTAAAAGCTTTGTAATTAACAAATCAATGGAGTTGGATTCCAAGTGTCGTGGCATGGAATGAGTCAGGATTTAATTAAGCAATAGCTAGCAAAATTATATGAGTTTAAGGAATGACTAATCTATTTTGAGATTAGTTTTAATATGAGTTAAAGATAGAAGGAGAGGATTGTTATTATGAGATTTGGTTAAGCAAAAGAGAAATGTTGTTTTACTGAGAAGATTTTTTAGGCAAGATAAGAAGCATTAAGATTTGGGAAAAGCATTATGGGTAAAAGGGAACCTTAGAACCACGAGTGATTTTCGAGGAAAAAGAATTTTTTTTAAAGCTCTTTTTTTAGTTGAATCATGTTATATTAAGTATAGTAGAAAGCAAGCATGATATTATTTTATGCATATATTTATGTTTAGCATTAATATCAGTAAATCATGTTTAATGAAAGTGAAGCTTTGTGTTTCAAAGTTTTATGTGATTGTATTTTATGCTTGGTTTGTGAGTAAACCATTAGTCATATTCCTATCAATAAACTAACTATTATGTGCACATAATGCGTCAGGCAACCTCATAAGGTGAAAAAACCACATGACAGTGAGAAGCTGGCTAATATTGTCACACCCTGCCCCAAATGTCACATTGCATGACCAAATGGAAGGCGTGCCGTATAAACATTCAACGCATACCTCTGGCAAAATGATGTGTTGAATGCCTAGTAAGGCAGAACAACTCTTCTTTTTCTCTGTTCACAAAACTCTTCTACTGAGCTTTAGAGAGTTTTTCAACTTTTACAGTGGAAAAACAACTCAAAGAAATACAATAGCATAACGGAATAACTTAAATTCCTTCTCTTTATTAACCTAACACTTACAGAAGTTATAAAATACAAATTGCAACTCTTAAACTTCACTTTGCATAATTTAAAACCAAGTCTAGTCTTCTTGCGTCCTTTTCCTCACTAGGGTGCAACACTCTTTCCTTCATCCACCACCTAATGCTACTCTTAGTAGTGGTGTGTAGGGGTGTAAGGCTCTGATCCTGTCTTTTTTCCTTTTTGTCATCTTCAATCTAACTCAAGGACAAATATCGACATCTTCTTTTTCTTTCTTTGTCGCCAAACGCCACTCTTTGTGGTGGGTACCTAGAGATGTAAAGGTGACACTTCCTCCTTCACCTTGGTTGCCCAACCACTTCTCCTTGCAGATCGCGTTTAGGGCTAGCTTCCCCCTGACTTAGCTTCTCGACTCTTTGGCTCACCGGGTTAGATTTATCCAACCTGGATATTGCACTCGCTTTCCTTTGGAATCGGGTCATCAGCACTAAGGAGAAATTTGCGTAATAACAAGCTCCTTAGGCATATGATGAGAAGCCATGGCTAGCATGCCATGTAAAACTATAAAGTAACTTTATCTTTCTTAGCTTGGCCTAGAAACCATATTCGCATGGCCTCAATGTCTGACAACCTAAGGAGGAGAAAACTTAAAACATAAGTCAAACGAACTTAGTGAGTAATGGGTTTTGAGAAAATTTTTTTGGGAAAAACACACAGGATCCACAAATAATAAGGTCGAACTGCATCAGATAAAGCACATCGCATCGGCCACAACAAATCAACAACCGCATAGCGAGCACTACAACTCTGTCAGCATATGGTGTTATAGCGCTCGCTGAGGTCATTTTGCAACAAGCTCAACTCTAAGACCTAGGATTCTCCCTTCGCCAAGACCTGGAATTCACACTCAATCAGTGTCCTGTGAGTTACCTAGGACTCGACCAACGCCTCTTCACATTCAACATTCTCAGACCTAGGATTTACACTCAACCAACGTCTTATCACCAAATAGCTCAGACCTGAGATCCTAGCTCAGACCTAGGATTTACACTCAACCAACGTCTCATCCCTCGTCAAGACCCAAGATTCTCACTCAACAAGTGTCATGTGAGTTACCTGAGATTCTCACCAGTGTTCTTCATCAAGAACACATCATAACTCGCCCCAACCAATATTCTCCTTGCCTAGACCTAAAATTCACACTCAACCAGTATCCGCAAGTTACTTGGGATTCTCACCAATGTCTGGCGATAAAACACAAACCACACAGATACAACAAGGAATCAACAATTCATAGCTTACTTTTAGCATGGATTATCACAAAATAATATGACATCTCATAAACATAATCATAGAGGAAAGAATACTCACAAAATACTTTTCATGAAACTTCTCTTTTTCAAAACGAGAATCATAAACAACAATTTAGCACTCACATTCGAAAACCGATTTGTCATTCACAATCATTTATAAATCACACTTTATCACCTTCAGAAAAATACTCATATTCATATTTAGAAACATTTAATCACTCACTCGAGAACATTCATAACTCGTATTTAAATATAGAAAACATTTAGTAAAACATTCATTTTTATAGAATCACTTATAGAAAATAATCAGTCATAGGAAATATTTGCAAATCACATTTATGACTCACAAAAACAATACTTATAAATCATGTTTCTACCACTCACACAAGATATTTAGCCTTACCTTCTTCCTTCTCTACTTCCAACTTTCTCCTCTCACATGGCGGTTCCTTCAACTGACCATTCAACATTCAAAACTTTCTATTCTCACTTTCATCATAAAATTCTAGCGTTTCTTGAAAAAATAAAACTTTCCTTTTTCCTTTGGCTTTCAGCCTTATTTATAGTGGTCTTTAACCTCCAAGGGTCACTTCCACGTTTTACACGTGTCACTTTACTAACATGTCACCATACTGCCAACTCAAACTCAACATGTAGTCTACTCCGTCAGTGGCGATTTGACTTTCCCTTGAGACGCACACCTTACTCCTTAGGAAGCCAAACTCTTACATCGTCTGACTGTCCTTTTCTCTTCCCAAAATATCACCATTATTTCTTTTTCCACCGTGAGTTGTCACGTCACCTTGACAAGACTTTTATGAAACCCCAAAATTTGTTAAATCCTTGGAACTTATTAAAGATTAGTCAAGGACAAGAGAAAAATATAGGAAAAAGAAGGTAAAAATGTTTAGAAGAGGCATAAAGATTTATGGTTAAGTCAAAATTAGAAAATTTAGAACTTTTGGCTAAGTGTCAAAAGGAGATCCATTGAAGGATAGCATGCATTTGAGGCTTGTCATTAAACGATAAGACTACGCATAAAGCTATAAAGTTTAGCAAGCTAGGCGGCCAAGGACTATATGTGGAAAGGTTGGGTGGCCAAGCTATGCGAGAAGACCTTGGAGGTTAGCCATGTGATTAGGACAAGTATGTGACATGTTTTAAGCAAGTGGTTTAAGGCTAATCCAAGTGTCTTAACCATGTTAACATGCATTTTGCAGCCAAGAAGGATGTGAAGGAGAAGTAGGAGGTGTAATTAGGAGCTTAAGAGGTGAGTCTAATCAAGGATGAAGTGTCAACTTAATCTCATGCAAGGACTCCTATAAATAGGTAACTTCAACTAAGGGTTTCTCACAACTCACTTGTGCAAATTCACTCAAATTAGTCTTAAAAGATCATAAATTATGTCTAGTTTGTGGAGAAGGGTTGCTGTTCATTTGATCCTTGAAGGTGATATTAGAGAATTAACGCTCAAATTCTTGGGTTCATGAAAAGTTTGGTTGGGGTTCGATTCTCCTTTTACGTGGTAAATTGTGAAATTCATATTTGGGTGAATTAGAAAGATAAAATTATTTGAAAAATATTTGATTTTCTATTTACTTATGCTTAGGATTGGTTTATGGGATTTAGTTCGATCAAGGAGTTTGAGTAAAGTTAAGGTAAGAGATTTCTACTATTGGATCCTATATTGAAGTTGGAATGTATTGATTGAAAGGACTTGATTGCTATATGTAGATTTGAATATGTTGATGGATTATACTGAATTGAGATGCTTTAACAGTTATGTAGATTTGAATGTGTAGATTGATGACTCGTACTTTTGACTAAACTGTGATATGCACTAGTGTGTTTATTTTTTACTGGCTATGTGTAGAGAAGGACTATTGTTGATAGTTTTAATTGTACATTGATATGACTGTGGCAAATTGTGTGATTGAATTGAGGAAAAATTGTTAACTTTATCTATTGGGTAGTGTACCTTGCATGGTGTCCTACGGAATCTCCACTTGTCGTGCATCCGTCAGGATTACTAGGTTGATGAGTGCATCCTTCGAGATCACTAGATTGGTATGTGCATCCTTTGGGACCATTAGATTGGTGTGTGCATCCTTCGAAATCACTAGACTGATGAGTGCATCCTTCGGGATCACTAGACTGAGGTGTGCATCTTTCAGGATCACTAGACTGATGTGTACTCCTTCAGAATCCCTAGATTCATGTGTGCTCCTTCAGAATCACTAGACTGTTGACGTGTATCCTAAAAAATCACAAGATTGTTATGGTGCAGGGTACCTCCTAATAGGATGTTAACCGTTTTTACCCCTAACGAGACCAGTAGTGGGTTTCTTACTGGGTATATTTTATACTTACCTTTTTCAAGTTTAACTTTTTCAGATAATGATGAATTGAGAGGTAGACCGACGAGGATCAAGAAGGACTCGTGATCGCAGTATGGAAACACTCTTTCAAAAATGCTTTTGCTTACAGTTTAAAGTGTGTTACCATTTCTCTTAAGTATTGATGCTTGAAATGAGTTTTCATGTTTAGAACAACAGTTTGTTTATTGGTGACTTTAAAAATGATATTTTTTTACTTTCATTTTGTTTGAAATAGGGTTTGAATAAAGTTTCTTTGATGTCTATTTGTTTTAAATAGATTTTATGATATTTTGTGTTTAAAAGAGGTGTCTTTGTGCTAAAGTAATGACTTCAGCTTAGCCTGAAAAGTTGGGTCGTTACACTTGGACTTATGCTTTTCTCTTCACATCGCCTATTCTTCATTTGCATCATTTCTTGCTAATCAGGGCCTTACAAATACGTTGAAAGGAGCGTATTGAACCTAGCAGTCTAAGCAACAAGAAATGAATCGATGACATCTCAGGAGATGCTGATGATCGTGAAAGGACATCACACTGGTCTATCTGTGGGATGATTCATGTTCTTGGTGAAAAAGAATATGGATGACTAATGTGTGCTTTGCAATTGTGTTATTGAATTAAGGAGTTGAACCTGTATTTATGAAATAGAAATGTTTTACATGAATGCTTTGTATTCTAAAAAAAGTTTTAAAAAATTATCAGTAACTAAGTCATAGACTTACGTTTTAAACTTTTCTACTTCAGGTTGTAATTAAGGAGCTAAGCGATCGGGTTAAAACGTAAGCGATCGGAGCTAAGCAATTGATCAAGGAGCTAAGCGATCGTTGAAGGTTGAAGATTGTAAAGGCATTTACGATTTCTTATTTAAGTCTTGTATAAGGATTTTGTTTCATGTACTATGGTAGAATGCATGTTATTAAGTTATTAAAAGTGAAGTTGTGTTGTTTTCTGCGGTGCTATGGTTGTGTTCTTAACTGCATAGTAATGTTAAAGGTCCTAAATGAGCATTTTGACATTTCACATTACAGGTGTTAGGATTGCTCAAGTCACGTTTCCTTTTGCACGACAAGTTTAAGGAAGCATGCAGGGTGAGGCATAACATCTAATCTCCTTTATTATTGTTAATATGATGTATTTAGGTTATGATGATCTACAACTAAAATATACTTTCTTCTTTGATCTCTGCTAGCTAGTTGCATTTCTACAATTTTTTTATTCAAGTAACTCCTTTGGTTTCACACCATATTTTCTTGTATTTGAATAGTGGATACTTGAATATTTTTTAATTAATTTTTAGTATTTTTATGGATTTTTACTATTTATTTTTAGAAAAATATTCTAAAAAAGGTAATTGAATTCTAGTATTATGCTACAATCCTTTTATTTTCATTTATCCTTTTTTCTCGATAATGTTATGTAAAGTATAATATACTATTATTATACATAACAGTGTAATATCTCCCTTCTCTCTTTTAGTTTGAGTTGCAAGTATGTTAGAGGTAAATTGAGACTTGCTACTATCACACTCATAAATAACCTTTCCTCCTCAATTAAATTGGCTATTAAAATTAATTAAAGTGATATTGTTAGTTTTTATATTTATATTGTAATAATGACATTTTGTTTTATTCATTTGTTAATAGGAACAAAGAAACAATCATCAAGATATATGATGTCAAGTTCGAATAAGTTACTTGAACCTATTTCAAACTTGAAATATTGTTGATGTTTAAGTAATTTTGATTACAAGTTTCTTTTCATTTTCTTAATGATGTTGGAAACATTTTGTACCAAGTTGTTGATATATTTTGATTTTATTAATTGATATAATATTTGTGATTGTTGGAATTTGAAGAAGTTGTTTGAAGTTGTTTTATAGTTGTATGTATGTGGATTCTGCATATTTTGACATTTCTATAATTTCGTGCAAATTTGCATAATCTCTGGTTTTTCAAACATCCTTAAGTGTACAAGTTGAATTAGAAGATATATTTGGTATGGTTGAAAAGCTTATTCAATTTTATAACTTTCATGAAGAACTCATGAGCCAAATATGAATGGAAATAGATTTAATTTCAGAGAAAAGTAAAGGGTTGCAGAAAACGTGAAACTGAAAGTAGCTGTGTTTTAAAGGATTTCTTGGAAAATCCACTTAGAATCTCATTTACCTTCCTCCATGTAAGTTATAGAGGACTTCAAAATGAAAATTTTGATATAATATATACTCATTTTGGTTAAGTATTGAGACAGTTATGAATGTTTAAAGTTTGTGTAGTAAATCTAGAAAATTCTGGTAAAAAATGTGAAAATGTGATTGTTAATTCATAAGTTAAAATTCAAGAGCGACATCTTTTGTATGTTATCTTAAGTACATCATAAGAAGTACGTCATTAAGCTTATCTTAGAAAGAGAAAAATATTTAGAGTTCTAATACTTAGTTTTGGTTTGATTGACAGGTCGAGTTTATAGATAAGGATCTTAGCTTAAAATTAGTGAGTGACAAAAAAGTTTGTACCCCTCTATCCGGATCCAACTTGTTCCAGTAATATTGCAATACAAACTCTCAACATGCTTTACCTACTAACATGAAATTTAAACACATGTTGTCATTGTTGAACTTCGTCATCAAGCTTAAGCTCAGATGATGGATACACAGTGCGTGAAAAGTATCTAGGAAGACTAACACAATGACTTTAGCAATACTCTTATGGCGATCAAATACAAATATTAGCCCAATCACCACGCCGATTGTTGCTTGTAATCTTCTCATAAACCACATCCAGGATTCATCATTCTCTTCATCCCCCAACCTAAAAGCAAGAATATATAGTTGCTTATTGGCATTGACTGACATTGCTACAAGCACGACACCCTTATACTTTCCCTTGCAATGTGCAACATCAACCACGATTACTGGTCTGATGCAGTTCATAAAATCTCTAATGGAAGCTCCAAGTGCCATATACACGTACTTAAAATGACCATTTGATTTGATCTTCAAATAGTATTGGTACTAGGGTTAGAAATCTTCAACGCTTCTTCATTTCGAGCTAAAAAACTATAAGATTCTCTAAGGGACTCTCTTACCATGGACAATGCAACTTCTCGAGCCCTTCATGCATTCTCATAAGTAATGTCCACCCCATACTCTATGCGAAAATCTTGAATTATTTCCTTCAGCCTATAACGACAACTAACATCTTGGTAGACTTCGACTTAATCAACTCAATTATAACCTAACCTTAGCTTACTTATGATCTTTTGGCATATGTGAGTACTAACATACCTAGAAACTTTAAACATATCATAATCTCTCATTTTAACAACCCCAAGTTTCTACAAACTTAAAACATATAACTTCTTGTTTTGTCTACATGATTTTGGAAATTCTTCCTAACGACAAAGAAAAACAATTTTTTTGCTAAATTCTTCGTACTTAAAAACAAATAACAAACGTGGATATCTTCAATAAACGGCTTAGCTGAGATGACAATGGTATGAGCCATTAATTTTTCAATACACTTTCCCTTCTTATCACTAACACATTGTTCATTGTCACTGTCCACTGAACCCTCCAACTAATCATAAAAAGTCGTCAAGTTACTTTCACCCATTGGTCCTTTTTTGTGACTTAATTCTACGTTAAATGTACATTCTACCTCTATTGCTATTGGATTATGATCATTTATCAACTTAATATGATGTAGACAATAAGTACTAACATCTGCCTTAGATACCTCCCACGTCTCTATATTTATTCAACATCAGAATCCGATGACATATCAATGATAAATGCATTCTCATTATCATTAATATCATTGTCTGATGACTTTACATGTTTCATTATAACCAATCCATCTGCATCGCCTCCCAACTCTAACATGCACCTATTAGTAGTCATGGACACAAATCTCGAACCTCATTCACGACAACATTGTACTCAAGGATAAACTGAAGATTAGGATTAGATGTGAATAAATTAACATTTTGGACCATTTGAATAATAGTAAATGATGTCGAAGTACTCCTAGATTGACGAGTTACTAATGGTACCTTATAAACCATAACAGCAACTTCAAACACATCATCACTGGTTAGAAAAATTGAAGATCTTTGTGATTACTAATAACAAAAGCAGATATAAAAGGCTTCATATTATACAAGCATCTTAGAACAAAATCGTACTCGACTGAATTTGTCCTACTAATTCTGCAAATTTAACCTAAAGTGCTCAAACTTTATACTAACATCCACATTTAACCCTTTCATTTGACCTCCAACATATTCTCATTCTCTCTCCATTCACCCCCAAAATCAACAAATACACAAGGCATCCTGCAAATACTATAGAAAATTAATAAAAACAATCATAATTTCAGGGTGAAATCATTACAAACTGTATCAATTTTTGAAACCCTATTCTAACCAGTTTCAAATCTCAGGGTAAATATAAAGAAACTGGACCAAGACCTTTGACTTAGCAATGAGATTGCGTAAGAGAAGATGAAAACGAAAGTTATTAGCCTCATCAACATGTAAATAACAAAGAAAATACAATTTCTAAACCTAACAATGTTACATCCACCTTATTTTGCTTGATTTTTTGGGGAAAGTATAAATTGTGAGTGTGGGAGTGGAACCAAACACTTGTAAAATTGTTATTGGGAGTTGTTAGGAAACTTCTTTAGCAAACCAATAGTCTTTCACATTTTATTATGATATACATATAAGTAATATAATAATATTTTGGGAATTGAAGGCATTTTTGTCACAACAAATAATCTCGGGGCAGATTTCACTATATTCACCTACACATGGACAAATCTCAGGCTATCCGAGCTATATAACAAATACTAGGGACAATTTCGGCCGAAACGAACCTTGAAGAAACATTATTATGACGAATTCTAAAAACTATGTGCTATTTTTTAAATGTGAAACCCAAAGTGCACCAGTTTGGATAATCTCTCATATCAATACAACAAATCGATGCTTTGTTTCCTTCAACCAATTGCAACAATAATTCATCTCACTTTAGAGTTTTGCTGAGTAGAACAATAATGGTAAAGACGGTCCCAACAATGACAGCAGAGGTGGTGGAGGAGGAGAAGGTTGAGAAAAGAATTGGAATGGCAATGTTTGTGAGTTTTAGTCGTTGATGAAGTCTTTGCACTATTCTACCTCTGTTTGTTGGTGTGCCGCCATTTGTTAAAGATTCACTTTGTTGGCGTTGGAAGAAGCCAACCACTGCTTAACTCCATTGGTTCAAGGAGAAGGAACCGACGCTACTTATGTATTCACAATCCAGCAGAAGTAAAAAAAAAAAAAAAAAAAAAAAAACTCTTGTGTTGACAATCTAACAAAGTGGCTGATGCTTATGGCCGTTGGTCAAAATCAGCTCATCCATTAGAATTGCCATTCAAATACGTTTGTCACTTGGCAAGGAGAAAATGGTGGAGAGGGGAAGAAGGTCAACATGATATAGAAATTAGGGTTTTTTAGTGAGGACAATTTGACATTTCACAAATTATTTATCTCAAAACTCTTTTTTTTTTAAATGATCCTAAAACTCTTAGAGGGCGTTTGGGTCAAGGAGTGAGTTATAATAGTCTGAGGATTATAATAATATGCATTTAAGGTACAAAGTATTATACTTTAGGTTATTATAGTGTGTGTTTGGGGTGCAACTATTATAGCCTATCTTATTATAATATGTGTTTGGGATGAAATTATAATCTGGGTTTTTCACTACTTTTTTTTTTTGCCTACATATATACTCTACATAAAATACACATTTTTCTTAAATTGATTTTATTAAATCTTGTTAATTAGGATGTTCATTTAATAAATTTAGTTTTAATATGAATTTTTCACTACAAATCAAGAAATATGAATGATCCTTTTATACGTAATTTTATAAATATGATGAAGAAAGTATCAAAATTAGACATACGTCTCATGCACGTAATTAGATTTCCAAATTTTTAGATAACTTTTGTTCGTGTTTCTACCAAATCATATATCACTTCATCATAAATTAAACTATCATTTTTTATTGCCATTATATATGCTTAATTGCATGGACTAACATCTCCAATTCTCAAAGAATTACATTTTCCCAAATATCGTTCAATAGAAGCAAGCAACCCTATATTTCTTTTTAACAGAACGAAAAATACACATTTTTATTGTTTCATGTATAAATTAATTAGTACTCTCTTAAAATTAATTAATTCTAATCATTTTACATAATTACTTTTTATTGACCACAAATTCTCTCTTAAAACAGTATAGAAAAAATATTATACGAAAATGAGAAAATTTTATTTTCTTTAATTAGGCAAATAAACTAAATATGAAAATAAAGACTTCAGAATAATTATCATTAAACATAATTTGAAAATCTCTCGAGCCCTTGAAATTCACCCTCCTCGAGGTTTTCTCATTTTTTAGTACAAGATGTCGATTTCCTAACTAATTATATGAAGTTTAGCATTCTTTTATACTTTTTTGGAAAAATTCAAATGACTTAATCTAAAAATAGGAACTCAATTTTAATTTATTTTTCTATTTGAGTCTGAATATTAGCATTATTAATATCGAAACATTCAAATAAAATTTTTAAAATAAGCTATAAGATTATAAAAATGTGATCATCAACCAAACTATATATAAAAAAATCTGTAGAAAATATTTCAACGACGCTTATATGATAATAATGGTTAACCACTTCATCCATTGATATTTTTTTCTTGTTTTATAGTCTTTTTTTTTCAAAAATAAATGTAACCTTACTCGATTTTTTTGTAATAATATGAAAACTTTCATACTCATACCACAAAAAATGATCTAATAATTTTAACCTCTAAAACCAAAATTACTATCAATTAGATGATGGGTAAAACACCTATTTTCATTTCATTTATGCACAAACCTTCATGAAAAATGATAACAATCGAATCAAAAGTCCATGGTTAACTATCACAACAAAGAATTATGTTGTAATAGTATATGACATGCATAAAAGTATATGCAAAGCCATAGAGGTACTATTTTCCAATGTGTTACATTGCATGTGCATGGTTCATTTACTAAGGAACCTAAAGTTGAAGTATAAGAGAGATAGTTGATATTGTATTTCATGCATGTGACAAAGTTGATAATCTAGTAGATTTTAAACATGAGATGCGTCTGTTGGAATCTGGAGCACTTGGTATACGTCAAGAGTTAAAATCAATTGGTTTTTCAAGGTGGTCTCGTGTGTACTCACCATGTAGGAGATATAATGTCATGACCACTAATATATTTGAGAGCTTGAATTCTGCTATGCTTAAAGCTAGGAAATTACCAATATCTTCCATGCTCGAGGTTTTGAGAATGATATTGTTGCAAAAATGGTTTTTCATAAAAGAAATGAAGCTTATTATCAAATTTTTAAATTCACAAAATTCATAGAGCAATTTTTAAGGGAACATATTGAAATGTAGTGGATCAATGAAGATATTTTTCATTCACTTTATAATACATATATATTTTGGATATACATATTGATATTATTTGTATACATCATATAATATTGTATTTATCTACCAATGTAGGTCAATCCCATTAATAATATGAAATACGAGGTGATTGATGGGACAACTCAATAGATTGTGTACTTGCCTTCGAATATTTGTAGTTGTAGGATGTGATATATTGCAAATACTATATTCGCACGCTTGTGTTGTTTTGACTATCAAGCATTTGTCAATAAAAGCATATGTCTCTCCTTTTTATTTGAAAAACTTTGAGTTCAATATATAGAGGATCAATAAACCCCTTCAATGATCATCGATAATGACAAATAATCGATAATGTTAGATCGATTCTGATCCTCTCATCCAATGCCAAGCGTGCCAAGAAGATTAGAATTCCTTCTAAAATGGAGTTCAAGAGATATGTTAAATGTGGCCGTTACAGACGATTTGGTCATAACCGAAAGAGATGTAAGCTTTCCTTATTCAAGTAGGTTGATCAATTATCAAATTATATATTTTTTTAAATTACCTTTATGGTTTTAATAACTTTGTATGTTATAGACAATTTCTCATATTTCAATTATTGGTTTATGTTTTTTTATCCATTCTTTTAATATCACTTCATTATTTACTATTGTCAACATAAGTTTAAATGTTTCATACATACCACAGATTGGATTTATGAAAAATTGATATTTAAGACATACCATCGACATTTCCTTTGAATGTATCAATTACCACATATAAATCAATTTTTTCATATATACCACAAATTAGATCACTAAATTAATCCACCTATACATTAATGGCTCATCAATGCCTCTAAATCTTCAATTATATGTCATATACTATCCTGTATACATAAACACTATTCGTCCAAGTTTCTAATTTCATACAACTTCATATTTTTCATATATAGCAGACAATATGAATGTGACCAAAATTTATGTATATCAGACATATGTTGCCATATCATTCATATACCTATACAAATAAGTTTACAATTTTCTTGAATTTAAGTTTGTTTGTTTGTTTGTTTTTTGTGTGTTCTAGATGCACCTTATTATATTTGTTCATATATATATATCCAATGATTTCCTTTGTACCACATTATAAAGTCATTCAAAATTGACCTCGAATGTAATAATCATCACATATACATCGTTTTATTTCATATATACCCCATATTAGCTAACTTACCAATTCCACCTATTAAATTAGTAACTCATCATATCGCTAAGTCTTTGATTATGTCATATACTTGTAGTCTTGCACACATAAACACTATTCGTCCAAGTTTATAATTTTATACAACTTCAATTTTTTCATATATAGCAAACTGTTAGAATTTATGTCCTAAAACTCGTAGTTTGTAGTTTAAAATTATATTCTATTTAATAAAGTGGTTATTGAGAACTTCTTAGTGAAAATAGAATACTAATAATCTTGAATCCAATAAACTAAGGTTTTGAGACTATCTGTAGACTTGAACTTTATGTAGAGACATAAATGTGAATCAAGTTCGAGTATATAACCCAAATGATCTATAGTGTATGAATAAGGTTGGATGCCTTATTCTGGAAACATTATGGATGCGGTCTGCTTTGTAGTTCGTACAAATGATGTGATCTTGAATCGTTCATGTAAAGATATGAAAGTGAGGGCATCTTATATAAAGAGTTTACATAAGACTGGAACCATGAAATAGTTATAACACCATTGACTATATAAAACTGACTATTTCGATTATTGATGACTTAGGTAATTTAATCTTAATCCTGAGCTAACTATGAATTTATGTTCACACTGAATTATCCTTAGATCTTCATAGGTGAGGGCAGCTCAATAACACTGGTCCAATAAGCCTCTCATTTTAGGGGGCAAGATTGAGTGGATAGCTAGGGACATAGAGTGTAAGACGAAATTCACTCCTACCTGTTTTAGAGATAGTAGATAGGTTGTTTTCTTAAGAATTGAATCCAAGTATTGAACAAAGGGTCTCACTCTCTCATTGACCCGAGAGAGATTCGATTTATAGGTTGGACCTTAAACCAATTATTCAATAGTGGATCAATGGGACTTAAGGAGTAAGATGTAGCTAGTTTCAAGAGTAAAACGATATTTTAATCCAATCGAGATTACAAACAACCTGTGAAGGATTAACTTACTGATCATGGTTATATTAGATGGATACAAATATATCTATAGTGAAGGGAGTGCAACTACGAGACTTTGATGGAATGAGCCGTTAGTTAACGAATATTGATTAGGTTGGTCTAAAAAAGGTTTAGCCAGTTAATGTGAGATTGTTGAAGCCCATGATTTATAGGTCCATTAGGTTCCCCTACTAGCTCATATGAAATTAATTTGAAACAATATGTTGGAATAATTCAAATTGTTCGAATTAGGTAAAGAGAGAGAAACTGATAAATATATTTGATATAGTCATCGGTTATGAGTTTGAGATAGAACTTTATGTTTAAATTTGATTTAAATATTAAAAATATGAATACCGATTCATATTTGGAAGCTCGGAATTGATGGAAATGGTCAAAGTTGAAAAAAGTCAAAATCTTGACTTTTGACTTTGAAAAGTCAAACTTTGATCGACTTTATATTCAAATGTGATTTAAAATTTAGAAAAATGAATGTTGATTCATGCTTGGAAGGATGAATTAGTCAAGACGGACCAATGAAAAAAGTCAAAATGTTGGTTTTTGATTTGAAAAAGTCAAAATTTGACTTTAGACTTAAATAATCAAATGACCAAATTGCCCTTGAACTAAAGTTAGTGGAAAAATCCAACATTTTGTTGGATAATTCCACTAACACTTAGTGGAAAAAGTGGCAACATAAGATGGAAACACCTAGCCCACTAAATTCTACTGATGGTTAGTGGAATGTGATGTGTTGAGATTTGGTGAACTAATTACATGCATTTTTTTTTATGTAATTAGGTTATAAATAGGGTTGTTTTCAAATGTGAAATTTTTTTTTACCAGTTTTTTAATTTTGAATTACAATTTTATCTCAACAAAGTATTTCTTTCCCAAATCTCAAACTTTAAATTCTACCGTCCAATTTCTATATCTCTCTCTTAGTTCCTTCACTTAACAGGTCCCACAACCCGATTCTAAGTCTGGAGAATAGCAAGTAAACTCTAGTGGTGGTCTCGAGTTTGTGTTCGTATTCGTGAGGAGATATCGAGGATTCGAAAAGCTACGAAAGTACATATTTTCTTTAACCCCAATTTGTCTTAATTAGAGCTTTCTATGCATGTTAATCTCTAAATTAGTTTAGATGCAATTAGAGTAGAATTGATTCTTAATTCTCCAGCACATGTTTTGCTTTCTCTTTACAGACAATCTATTTCAGTCAATAAACTATTGACCAAAATCTATCTATCTATATATATCATATATTTTGTTATACAACTAAGCAATGTTCAAAACTAATTTTCAATAGAAAAAATTGACTACCATAAAAAAAAGGCATCATCTCTAATCATTCTTCAACAGATAACGTTCAAAAAACTATAAACTCTTTCAAACTGTATTAAAAAACTAGAAACCTTGTGAAAATAGTTTGAAACTTGGTCTTTCGAATTGTTAAATTGTTCACTATTGAAATCTATTTTTTTCTTTTTGGGCTTGATAAATCCAACTTAGTTTTTTTTTTCTCCAGACTTTCGAAATATTTTTTTCTAATTCTTTCCTCTATTTATACTAATTCTAAGTTGGATTAGTCATCTTAAGTTTCCTAAAATACTTTCAGTTCCTACTTAAAGTATTATACTACCTGTTTGTTCTCGCAAAGAACTTTGCTCACCTAAATGTATTTTAATAGTCCAAAGTCCTTCTTGCGTTGCCTTCATCACGGAATAAGACTTAAACGTCTAAACGCTAGTCTTCAAAATATAAACTTCTTCAAAACGCCTTCTCTCAACACTTAGTAAAAAAATTAACCCCTCTAATCTAGACTTGGGTCCCACGCTACTAATTTTTTGTATATAAGAACATGAACTTTAAAATCTGTAATACCATGAATATAATTACGAGAATTTTAACATTAACATTTGCATATCAGAAATATAACATAACAAATTTATGAAATATAGAGGAAACCATGTGCATGTTGATTTCACAGTAAACAAAAAGTCCATTTAAAGTACATAATATACTCTAATATAATTAACATATCCTAATAATTTTCTATAACATGAATCACACATTTCTTACTGATACGGTATTGCATGGCCAAAATATAAGATTTGTACTCGTTTGCTTGCGACAAAACCCTAATTTCCACACAGACAAACTGAAGTTTGAGAAGAAGTTCGAAATAAGTTTCAAAATATTGCAATGTGTGAAATATACGGAATATACTCCTAACAAGTATTTTATGTAACCATTAACCATGACTTACTGAATAACGGTGTGCTATGGCTTAAACTCTTCCTATCTAGGCGTTCTTTTTGGCTGAAACATAGCTTTCTTATACAGAAGAGGGAAGAAGGTGGTTGTTGGTCGCTTTGCAAAGGAAAAAGAGCAGTATTTGGAAGTTTCTTCAAGAAGGAAATTTTTCGGCAAGTTTTGGATATCAAATCGTTCCTCATGATACCCTTTCCTTATGCACGTCTATCCACTTTCCTTATAACCTTATTTTCTTTTTCTCTAATATTGAAGGTGGGTAATTTTGTCATTAGAGCTTAATATTTGTGTAAATTTATAGTCCATTAAATTTTTTTGTGAAAATTATGACAATCTTACATATAAATAGAGATCCCTATTTAGGCTATTCTAATCATTCCCAAATAGGAAATGGGTGAGAGTAGGAAAAAATGGTGAGGGTAGAAAGTAATTAAACAAATTGTCAATGCTTACGCTATCGTTGACTGGTTCATAAAACCATATTTTCAAAAAGAGTTTAAATTACGGATAAATTATATTACTAATGCTTTTTCAAAAACTATTTATCAAAATAAGGTCATTTAAAAACTATTCATTAAAATAGGGTTGTTTTGTTTTCTCTCACCTTGGTCCATACTCCATTTGATTTTCTTTCTTCTTTTCTCTCACATTGGTCCAGCCTTCCATTCCTATATTTTTTTTCAATTTTTTCTCCCTATTTTTAGAACATCCAAATTTGTTTTTGTTTTCCTAATTTTTTAGGATAATTTGTTTTTTACCCAATCCATAAATTTTCTTTCCTTTTTAGCATTTAGCCTAACAACAATTTGTTTTTTTTTCTACTTTTACATACACTTATATGTTATGAATTGTAGGATATGTTTGTAAAACTAAATAAGTTATCACCACGTGTCAATTATGCAATCTCTTAACAAAAGAAAAATATAAGTGATATATAGGATGTGTTTTTAAATTTGAATTAAAATGGATTCTATGTTTAAGATTTTAAAAAAATCAATTTGTTTTTTGAGTGTTACACATTTGACCTAACACCAATTTATTTTTAACATTCCCAAATCAAATATTTTCTTTAACAAATTAAAGAAAAATAATAATAATAAAAAATTTAGAAATCACAACTAAACCCAAGGTTGCTAATCTTCAAATAATGTATATTATCTAAGTCGAGCATCAAAATGTCTTGGATTTCATACTTTGTGGAGCAGAGTATTACTAAATATATCTATCGATATTTATTTCATTAAGCTAATTTTCTAATTGAGAGTTCTGTGTGGATATACAAGTGCATCAACGTAAAGACTTTATAAATAAATTCATATTGTTTCTTATAAAAATCTATAGCTGTATTTTTAGTAATTGTTTATAATTGAAAATTAGTTAAAAATTAAAATTGTTTATATCGATACAATGTGAAAACATATGAAAAGACTATTCGTCTGTCATAAGTCTTCGATCGTTCTTACAGTTTTTCATATGTTTTATCTTGGGCAAACTATCTATGATAGTTTTGTATCGCTTCCAAATAATCTGAAACATAATATATTAGGTTAAATCAAATAATCTCCTTATACAATTTTGTACTGCTAATTTATATGGTGCAAGACTCTTAATACTAAAACACTCGATCATATGTTGTATCATTTCATCAAGTTAAAAAAATCAAATAACCAAACCAATCTTTTTAATTAAAAAAATTAATACTAATCAAATCAAATATCAGAAAAGTTACAAAGAAAAGAAAATTCCTAAGATTGTACACTAATTCTCTTGAGTATAAAAACTAACAATAAAAAAATATTTATCTTTTATTTTTTTTAGTTTCACACTAGTGGTATATATATATATATATATATCATGTTAATAACAAAAAAATACTTACCTTTTATTTTCTTTTAGTTTCATATTGGTTTCAATATATATCTTTATAAAAATTAAAATTTTAAATGTATTATAAATTTATAATGTTAATTTTTTAGTCTTGAAATATTGATAAAATTCACTTTTATTCCTATTCTTTTTTTTTTTCTTTAAACTTATATGTCTAATAATTATTTTCTTTAGTTTTTAATTTAAATTTCTAACAAAATATTTGTCAGAAAATAAAATAAAATTTAAAAATAAGTTAAAAGTAATAACAAACAAAATAAAATAATTAAAAAAAAAAAAAAAACTCATAGGACGAGTGTTGCTCGTCCTCTCCTCTTTTCGCAGTCGTCCACTCCGTTTTTCTCTCATCCTATGTCTCTTTTAAAGTGGACTAAATCTATAGTACGTTTTCTAAACTACAAAACTTAAGAAGGTTAAGAGAATGTGAATTTCCCAAAACTTTACCCTAAACCTCCAAATAAAAATCCGATCTTTCCAATTTTCCCATCTGCTTCCTTCCTCCTTCACCAGTGCTGACCACGAGAAAATGGTCGACGATGGCGAGCCTTCCACGATGACGTCGTGCAGTCGCCGCCAGCGTTTATCTTCTTTGTCTTGATCTCGCAACGTTTCTATCCTTTTTGACGACTTTCAGCGGTAGTCCACTCTAGGATTGGTCTCAATTCACTTTACCCCCTATCCATAGCGTGCATTTCTGCAATTTTGAACACTTTCGAACACCAACCATCTTATCCGAGTCCATTTGGGTAAGCTTTGGTGAGCATCAATGCTCTTTTGCCATTTCCAATTAAATTAGTAGTCTTTAGAATCTCGGGGTGAATTTTGAAGTATTTGATTAATTGTAAGTATTAGCATGCGTTGAATCATTCTGGACCTGATTAAAGTATGTTAGATTAATTTCTAACCTCAGGGAATCTTACTGTTGTAGTTTTGGACTAATTTGGAGCAATCCATTATAGTTCATGGTAGATGTTGGGTATGAATATCCCTCTTGAACGCTCTATCGGTATGATTGTTTATTGTTTAGGCTTAGATGATGTTTATTCAAGGAAGTGAACTTTCGGTTGTCATTGAGGTAAATAGTTGTCGCATCTTTCAAAATATAATGTTGACTATATATAGTGATTTGTTAAGAGTTTGAAAGCATTTTTGAATGTTTGAATGTATGTTTTATGTGATTTGAGTATTGGCCTATTGGG